>CM039450.1:3906942-3966206 GCA_022388445.1 Zophobas atratus | reverse complement strand
AAACTGAATCGTCCCGATGGTACCATGTGGTACCTCGAGAAAATGGCATTGACATTATTATTCGCCTCGGAAACCTACACATATTCTAATTTGGCGGTTTTCCCACAGGCTATCAATACGAGAATCTATACATATTTATAGAAATTTCAGGAAGTGGTAGCCATCATTGACGCGCTAATTGCCTGCGAATGGGCGCGAAAATTTGACTATAAATCTTGGAGTTTTTCGACTGCTGAAGGCGCTTTTGAGACATTACCAAACAATGGAAGGTGGTGACCAAATTGTGACGAAATTGTGTGTTGGACGTGGCTTGGCCAAACCACAATGCAAAAGAAACGCGACCGAATTGTACCAGTACTAAGAAGAACGTTATTATATGCAAATTAGAGCTAAAAGTTGGAGTCGGAAAGAGGCGCCAGGTTTTTTCTTCGAATCGAGACAATATTAAGTTATTTAAATCTTTAAGCCTCTTAGGAATATTTTTCTGTCTTAAACGTCTGATAAAACCTAAAGAGATGTTTAATTTGAGTCAATATTTATAGAAAAGTGATTATTACATTAATAGAACTCGTGTTTGATGACAAAAGTAGATACATAATTAAAAGACTCCCGGAATTTAAAAAAACATATAAAATTATAGAAAAAAGTTGTCTTAATAAAACTTAGTTTGAGTATTCACCTTGAAGTTATTCAAGTTGTGATGCTCCTAGACGTTTTCACTTTACCTAAACGTGCCAACTAGGAAAATATTACTCATCATCATCTAGTGAAAATGAAATTTCAAAAGTTGTTTACTTTGAAGTTTTGTTGTGTAGTAGTACGAAGTACATACATATACGTGGTGAAAGTATCTGGAATATAATAGCTTATATTCGATTTTTTAGCTAAGAACAGGTTGATATGTCTCGCCAATGATTTCTTGTAAGTTCGTTTTAAACGAACATTACGAAAACCTATAATATGGCAATTCTGGATTTTTAGTTGAAATTGGTTTCATGTTTTCTATAATTTCCGGTCGTTAGCTGTCAAGATTGACAGCTTGTTGACATTTTTTTAGCCAAAACATAACCTAAATTTATTGCATGTCACGATTGACATGTCTGTCACACAAGTCCTTCCGTTATGCCAACATAAACACAAGAAAAGTTCATGTTTTCGTTCACAAAGTACTACCAACAGACTAGACTCATTCATTTCTAATCACGCGATAGAAACACATTTTCATAAAAATTGTAAACCACAAGCAGTTTTATCGAAAATTAATTAATTTTCTAATTTTGAGTGTAAGTTATGGTTATAAAATAAGGTCTATTTGATGAATGGTTAAGTTCATGTTTTCTCGATGTTTTATAGCTCCTAGTTATGCAAAAGTAGGTCTGTCGTTTCCGTCTATCACGACTTTATTAAGTAAGTAATATTTTTAGCTACACTCGATCACTCTGAAATTTTGCACACAATGACGTCATTTCTATAATTTTGCCAAGTAATAATTGTCGCTTAAAAATGTTACCAATGTTAACAATTTTGCAACATTAAAACGTTTAAAAAGTTTTTAAAAATAAATTTAGATTTTGAGATCTCTAATTTTGGAGTTTATATACTGTTCCACTTCAAAAGTCCAAAATTGTGTTATAAATATAGCTTTTTTTTCATAAAAATCCTTCTAGAATGTTATATATTTTACGCTTCTAGTTTTCTCAAATCTTAGATTTTTCCACAAAAATATAAACCTCTACAATATTTTCTAGCCTAGTCCCAGAAATAAATCCATCATATTTTAGGATGATGTCATAATTTTTGGCAGGGGATAAATGGATCAACTTTGATTAATGATTTATCTATTAACTTATCCCCGCCCACCCGCCCTCTATTTTCTTAGAGGGTACGACATTTGACAAAGTCAGTTTTATCTTGGCAGGTGCTGGCCCCGCCCACCCACCCTCTCTTTTCTTAGAGGGTCTGTCATTTGCCAAAATCACTCTTATCTTAGTAGGAACTAGTCCCACCCTCCCTCTTTTCTTAGAGGGTATGTCATTTGCTAAAAACAGACTTATCTTAGCAAGTACTACCCTCTGAGAAATAAAGAACGGATGGGCGGGGCTAATACTTGCTAAGGTAAGTCTTATTTTGGCAAATGACATATCCTGTGAGAAAATAGGGGGCGGTGGGCGGGCTACCACTTGCTAAGGTAAGACTGATTTTGGCAAATACCCTCGAAGAAAATAAAGGGTGGGTGGGTGGGGCCAATACTTGCCAAGATAAGACAGATTTTGCCAAATATTATACGCTCTACCCTTCATTTTCTTAGAGGGTATGTCATTTGGCAAAATTGATTTCTCAATTTTTCAATGTTTCGATTTCTCGCCTTCTCGATTTTTCAATTTTTGGATTTTCCCATTTCTTCATTTCTCATTTTTTAATAGTTTCGATTTCTTGACTTCTTGACTTCTCAATATTTCAGTTTTTCAATTTTTTAAATTTCCGATTTTTCGACTACTCGGTTTTAGAGTCGATTCTTCGATTTTTAAAATTTTTTAATTTTTTGATTTTACTGTTTTTCGATTTTTCAAATTTTCGATTTTATAGTTTATTTGATGTTCCGTTTTTTTTATTGTTTATTTTCCCAAATTTCTCAATTTTTCAATTTTTCGATTTTTTTACGCATTAAATTTTTATTTTGATGTTTCGTTTTTTTTTTTGATTTTTCAGTTTTACGATTTTTGATGTTAGGTTTCTCTACTTGTCAGTTTTCCGGTTTAAAAAATTTTTCAATCTATCGATTGTTAATAGTAATAATAATGCTTTATTGACGAAAATTTCCTGAGTATATGTACAATTAGGTATAATACATTTATTCGATTTCTCAAGTTTTCAATTTTAGGCGTTTTTAAATTTTCCATTTTTCGACTTCTTCATTTTTCGTTTTTCCCATTTCTTGATTTCTCGATTTTTCAATGTTTCGATTTCTCGGCCTCTCGATTTTTCAATTATTCACCTTTGTCATTTCTTTAATTTTTCGACTTCTCGGTTTTAGATTTTTTGGATTTTCCCATTTCTTAATTTCTCAACTTGTTATTGTTTCGATTTCTCGACTTCTCGATTCTTAGTTTTTTAATTTTTTAATTTTTCAATTTTTCAGTTTTTAAATTTTTGGATTTTACAGTTTTTCGATTTTTCATTTTTTGGAATTTACAATCAAGAATTGACGGAAATTCCCTAAATACAAATACAATTACAATACTTTTATTCTATTTCTCAATTTTTCAACATTCCAATTTTGAGAATTTTTAAGTTTTTCAAATTTTTAATTTTATCTGTTTTTTCGGTTTTTCAAATTTTCGATTTTACAATTTATCAAGATTTCGATGTTTCTTTTTTTATTGTTTAATTTCCCCATTTCGATTTTTTTTACATTTTAAATTTTTAATTTTTCCGACTTTTTGATTTCATGACCTCTCGATGTTTCGTTTTCCGTATGTTTCAATTTATCGGTGTTTCGATTTCTCGATTATTCATTCGATTTTTTGGCTCTGTGGCTGAAAAATCGGAACATCGAAAAATATGTTCCGATTTTTCAATTTTTCGACACTTCAGTTTTGGGATTTTTCCGTTTCTTGATTTTTCGATTTCTCGATTCTTCAATTTTTCGATCTTTCAATTTTTCCACTTTTCGACTTTTTGATTTATCGTTTTGCCCATTTCTTGATTTCTCGATTTTTCAATGTTTCGATTTCTCGAATTCTCGATTTTTCAATTATTCACCTTTGTCAGTTCTTTAATTTTTCGACTTCTCGATTCTAGATTTTTTGGATTTTCCCATTTCTTAATTTCTCAACATGTTATTGTTTCGATTTCTCGACTTCTCGATTCTCAGTTTTTTAATTTTTTAATTTTTCAATTTTTCAGTTTTTAAATTTTTGGATTTTACAGTTTTTCGATTTTTCATTTTTTGGAATTTACAATCAAGAATTGACGGAAATTCCCTAAATACAAATACAATTACAATACTTTTATTCTATTTCTCAATTTTTCAACATTCCAATTTTGAGAATTTTTAAGTTTTTCAATTTTTAAATTTTCGATTTTCGACTACTCGGTTTTAGAGTCGATTCTTCGATTTTTAAATTTTTTAATTTTGCTGTTTTTCGGTTTTTCAAATTTTCAATTTTACAATTTATCAAGATTTCCATGTTTCATTTTTTTTATTGTTTAATTTCCCCATTTTTCCATTTCGAAAAGCCAAAAAGTCGAAAAATCAAAACATCAACAGTAGAGGAGTAAAAAAATAAAAAAATTAAGAAATCAAATTAGACCAAAATTGAAAAATCGAAAAGTTAATAATTAAAAAAATTGAAACATTTTAAATGAAAAAAAAATCGGTAAACCGAAAAATTGAAAAATCTAAAAATCGAGAAATTGAACAATCTAAAAATTAAACAATTTAAAAATCCAAGAATTGGAAAACCAAAAAATCTAAACCGAGAACTTGAAAAATCGAATAATCGACAAATCAAAACATCAAGGAAAACAAAAAAATTAACGGAAAATCTAGAACTTAAAAATTGACAAATTAAAATACCTATCGAAAAATTGAAAAACCGAGAAATCGAAACATCCAAAAGTGGAAAAATTGAAAAATTGAAGAACCGAAACATTGCAAAATTCCAGAACTGAAATACTGAAAAACTGAAAAATGGAAGGAAAATTGAAAAATCGAAAAAGTGAAAGAATTCAAAACTGAAATCTTGAAAAACTAAAAAACATTTTTTGGCTCAGTTCATCGAAATAACCTGTGTGTTTTTTTTTGGATTTAGCCAAGTTTGCCAAAAGCTCATTTCTTCAATTGTCGACCTTTTTTCAACTGCCTCAAAAATGGCCAGACCTCCAAAATTTATTTTTGGAGTATTTGTAACATTTTTCCGAAATCGTCAATGTAAAATTTGGCAAATTTGAAATTTTGTTTTTCAAACCTCATATATCGAAAATTTTGCTTTGAAATTATAAACACACATTATATTTTTCCAATCACCACGTCGAGATCAATTTTCTAGATTTTTTGTGAACTTTTAGACAATTTTTCCAAAGAGTTCAATTTTTCGATTTTAGATCTTTTTTTAACCACCTCCGAAAATTACCTGAGGTTATTCGGATGCATTTCTTGGAATATTCCTATTATTTTTCCAAAATCGCCATTATAAAATTTGGTAACTTTTAGAATTTTGAAAAATTGTGTTTTTCAGACAGAATTTTGAAAATATTGCTTCGGAACCATAAACATGCTATATTTTTCGGATCAATGATTTTTGTTTTTAGTTCTTCAAAAATTTCTTACAATTTGCCAAAATCGTCAAAATAAAACTGGGAATAGAGCATTTTTTGGGATCCGGAAAAACTTACCTTCGAAACCGAATATTTCTAAAACCACTTTCTCGATGGACTTTGGATTTTTTTTCAAAACCGACTTACTATTTCGACATTCACCTACAATTTTGGTCAGCTCAGTTTATGGAGATCATTTATCTGGATTTTTTTTTTGGATTCTGCCAAATTCGCTAAAAGCTCAATTTTTCAGTTTTAGATCTTTTTTCAACCACCTTTGAAAATCACTTGAGGTTATTTTCGGATTCATTTCTTCGAATATTCTAACCATTTTTCTAAAATCGCCAATATAAAATTTAGCAACTTTCAGAATTTTGAAAAATTTTGTTTCTCAGTCAGAATTTTGAAAATCTTGCTTCGGAACCATAAACACGCTATATTTTTCGAATATAGCAAGTCGTCATCAATGTCAGAGTATTGTTTGTGTATTTTCAGACAACTTTTCCAAAAAACTAATTTTTTTAATTTTGTACTTTTGAAAATTACGTACTTGAAGAGATTTTTTTTGTAGATTTTGATCCCCAGAAGTAAATCTGCGTTTCATTTCTTCTAAATTTAAAGCATTTTTCCAAAATATTTAATATAAAGTTTGACGGTTTTAGAATTTTAAAAATTAGATGTTCAAAGGGAATATTTTAAAAATCTTACTCAGTGGTCATAAGCACTATTTATTTTTCGAATCAGTACATCGACTTCTATATCCCAGAATCTAGTAGTTATTTTTGAAATATTCGTAGCATTTTTCCGAAATCGTCAATATAAAATTTGGCAATTTGAAAATTTTATTTTTAAACTAAATATTTCTAAAATCTTGATTCGAAACCATAAACATACTGCATTTTTCGAATCACCACGTCGATTTGTTTTAGACAACTTTTCCAAACACCTGAATTTTTCAATTTTTGACTTTTTCTACGACTTTCTAAAATAAACTGAAGAGGTTTTTTCGCAGATTCAGACCTCCGGAAGTTATTTCTGGTTTTCGTTTTCAAATTGAAGAATCGGAAAAGTGAAAAAATCCAAAACTGAAACATTGAAAAATTCAGAAATCGAAAAATTGAAAAATCACAATTGAAGGAAAAATTGAAAAATCGAGAAATAGAGAAATGGGAAAATCAAAAAATCAGTTAATCGACAAATTGAGAAACCGAAAAATTTAGAAACGTCAAAAATTGAAAACTGAAAAATAAAAAAAATTAAAAAGCGTAAAACTGAAACATCGGAAAATTGAGAAATCGAAAAATGAAGAAATTCGAGAAACCGAAAATATGAACAATCGAGAAATCGAAGAATTGATAAATTGAAAAATCCCAACAGTAATATATCGAAAAATTGAGAAATCGAATCGAGCAAAACTGAAGTATCGTAAAGTTAATAAATTGAAAAACTGAAAATTTTTGAAAAAAAAATCGTATCAAAAACTAAAAATTCAGAAAATCGAGAAATTGAACAATCAAAAAATCAAAACATTGAAATCCCAGTAAGTTGATAAATAGGAAAATTTAAAAAACAAAAATTTTGAAAATCCAAGAATTGAACAAACAAAAAAAATCCAAGCCTGAAGCTCAGAAAATCGAATGATCGAGAACTCAAAACATCACAGAAAACAAAAAATCTAAAATTTAAAAATTCGACAAATTTGAAAAATCATGGAACTGAAAAATCGAAAAGTCGAGATAGTGAGAAATCTAAAAACCTAAAACTTTAAAAACTGAAAAATTAAAATATCGAAAAATTTAAAAACCGAGAAAACACAATATCAAAAATTTGAAAAATTGAAGAAACGAAATATTGCAAAATTCCAAAGCTGAAATACTGAAAAAGCTAAAATTGGAAGGAAAATTAAAGAATCGAAACAGTGAAAAAATCCCAAACTGAAACATTGAAAAATTGAGAAATGGAGAAATGGAAAATCAAAAAAATCGGTCTAAAGAGTTTAGACAGTACTTCCCTCGCTATCGGAAACGTGACGACTGCATGCCTATTATGTTTTTTTTTCACATTAGATTTTAGGGATGTACCGACTATATTAGTCGGATATGCCGACCATTCGGCCGTTTTTCATGGTCGGCTGGCAGTCGGCGACTGGTCGGCTAAACAGCCGATCGGTCGGCTCTTTTTTATTAAAATTGAAATAGTATATAAAACGATTAAACCTGGTTTACAGCACCTCAATTAAATATTTAATTGCGATTTACTTTTTAACACCACGTTAAAGTACCATGTGACCGACTCTACGCCAATCAGACATCGCTAATGGCCTTGTTAAATGCGCGATCAACTTAATCTCAGTTAAAATATTGTATGAACTGGCCCTAAATTGTGTTATTCCTTATTTTTGTATTGAGTTATTACAGAAAAATTAAATGTTAAAATTATCCAAACAAATTTAATATATTTTTTGGAAAACAAAAGAACTTTAGTTATTCCTTTTATTGAAATAAAACAAATTTTTACGGTAGTCAAAGAAATGAAAAAAAAAACACTGTATGTCGCATTTATAAACCCGTTTTAGCAAAGCCGAACAGTCGGCCGACTAGTCGGTTTTTACTGGCCGAACAATCGGCTAGACGGTTAGTCGGCCAGACCCACAGTCGGTACATCCTAGTAAAAATATAGTATTGAAAATCAAAAAAATTTAAAATCGAAAATTGAAAAGTTACGAAGTTTAAAAATCAAAAATAAAAGATCGAACCAATAAAATTCGGATAATTGGAGATCAACATTTAAATAAATGGAAAAATTAAAAAAAAACACGAAGAATTATAACCCGAAAAATTGAAAAATTGTTCCATTAAAAACATGACATAAAAACAAGACAATTAAGAAACAGAAAAACTGTAATATAAACTCAAAAATAAAAAAAAAATACAAAAATTGGATAATTGTCAAATTGAAAAACTGTGAAATAATGACATTGAAAAATCAAAAATTTGGAAAATCGAGACAATGAAGTTCGTACTATTGAAAATCGAAAAATTGTAAAAATATAAAATTGAAAATCGAAAAAATAAAAATTTAAATAAACGGAAAAAAAGAAAAAAAAACAGAATCAAAACTCGGAAAATTGAAAAATTGTTTCATTAAAAACAGCCACAATTTAGAAATAGAAAAACTGTAAAAATATAAACTCAAAAATCAAAAAAACTAAAAAATTACAACACTGAAAAATTGGAATTGTAAAATTAAATTATTAACTGTAAATCTGAAAAGTTGCAGAAATATATTGAAAGTGGAAACAGTTTAAAAATCGAAAAATTGCGAAATTACGACATTGAAAAATTAAAAACTTGAAAAATTGGACATTGAAATTTTAAGAAATTTAAAATAAAAAATTGGAAAATCGAAGCAGTAAAGTTTGGATAATTGAGAAATCAAAATTTAAATAATTGAAAAAATGCTAAAAACGAAGAAGAATTATAACACTGAAAATTGAGAAATGATTAATTAAAAACCGGACCACTGAGAATACAAAAAAAAAATGAAAAATTTTAAAATCAGAAAATTGAAAAATTACAAAGTTAAAAATCGAAAAATCAAACCAATGAAATTGGGATAATTCAGAAATTAAAATTTAAATAAATGGAACAATGAAAAAACACCGAAGAATTATAACCTGGAAAATTGAAAAATTGTTTCATTAGAAAAACTGTTAAAATAGAAACTCAAAAATCAAAAAAATTACTAAGTACATTACAACACCGAAAAACTGGATAAAAAATCGCAAAATTGAATTATAACACTGAACATTGAAAAATTGAGTAACAAAATTTAAAAATCGAAAAATTGTGAAACTATGAAATTGAAAAATCGAAAACTTGAAAAATTAAATATGGAAATTTTGAAAAATTAGAAAATCGAAACACTAAATTCGGGTAATAGAGAAATAAAAATTGAGAAATGAAAAAATTGTAAAAGAATTATACTGAACGATCAAAAACTTGAAAAATTAAAACCGAAATTTTCAACAATTAAAAATCAAAAAATTGTAAAATGACAAAATTGAAAAATTAGATAACAACTGTAAACTCGAGCAATTGGAAATCAAAAAATTAAACTGTAAAAATGAAAATTGACAAATTATCAAATTAAAAAATCTAACAATTGAAAAATGAAAAATATGCAAAATTACCAAACTGAACCACCATATATATAATTTTAAAATTGAAAAATCGAAAAATTGCAAAATTGTAAAATAGGAAATTTAAGAACTTGGAAAATGGGAAATCAAAAATATCGAACATTAAAAATTAAAAAATTTGAAAATCAAAACAATGAAATTCCAGTAATCGAAAAACCAAAACTGAAAAATCGTCCCCCAAAAAAAAACCGAATTAAATTATAACTTGGAAAATGGAAAAATTGTTTCGTTAAAAAAAGAACAGATGACAAATAGAAAAATTGTAAAATATAAAACTCAAAAATATAAAAAAGCAAAATTATAAAACTGTAAATCTGAAAACTGCAAAAATATAAACTTGAAAATCGAACAATTTTGAAATCGAAAAACTGAAAAATCAGATCATTGTAAAATAGAAACAGAAAATTTAAAAATTGAAATTATGAAACTGCAAAATCTAAAACTAGAAAACTAAAAATCGAAATTTTGCAAAATTATTAAATTGTAAATTTGAAAAAGCAAAAATATAAAATTGAAAATCGAACAATTTAAAAATCGAAAAATTTCGAAATCATGAAACTGAAAAATCAAAAAGTTAAAAAATTGGAAATTGATATTTCGAAAAACCTAAAATCAAAATTGAAAAATCGAAACAATAAAATTCGGATAATTGAGAAATTAAAAATTCAATAATTGATAGAAGGATTAGAAGGAAAAAATTAATGTTAAAATGGAAAAATCGAATGATGCTAAAATCGAAAAATTAAAAAATCGTAAAGTTGAGCACCATTAAGTTGAAAAATCAAGAACTTGGAAAATATGATAACTAAAATCAAAAATTGAAAAATCTGAATCGAAAAATGCATTTATTAAAAACCGGATAACTGAGAAACTGAAAAGTTGTAAAAAATAAAACTGAAAAATCAAAAACCGGAAAATTAGTCTAAAGTTATCTAAACAGAACTTCTCTCGTCCCTGAAGTACAATACAACAAAGCCAGCTTTTTCAAAAATTATAAGATTTAATATTGCGAAATTTTTTTATAATAACATGTAATATAATTAAAAAAATTAATTTAACAGGCAAAATTTTGAGATTACGCTATCAATTTTTGGGGAGGGGATAAATAGATATATTTTGTTGAAAAATTTAGCACGGTTACGATAAGTTTAAAAGGTCTACAAAATTTCAGAGTATTCGGTTTTGCATATAACATAGATTTCCAAGCATTCGGTTTTGTAGTTCCTGATTAAATTAATAAAATAAATTTGCGCATTTATTACAATTTTTGAGTCACCGTATATATCCAAATCCAAAAAATATGAATGGAATGATAAATTACAAGAAGAGACTGATCATATTTTGTACATTTTAGATAGGATTTATTCAGAACAAATATGTAAAAATATAATAATAATAAACTTGGCAGATTTTACTTGAAATAATTGATTCAAGAAGAAAGAGGAACCTGCCTTTGCCAGAGATTTTTTTTAAATAAATAAAATTTGTTTCTATTTTTTTTATGTACTTTAATAATTTATTAGGAGTACATTTTTCATCACCAAGACTTGCATATTTTTATTATAAATATATTTTGAAAATGATCTCTCGGCGAATGAAAACTTATACGAGCACTTTTTTCGAGTAAACAATGAAGGGAGAAGTTACTGGGCGTAGGGCTTTTTAAAACACCTCCTTTCTGGGATAACTGAACTAACGGCTCAAAATCTGTCGAATTGATACCCATTTTTTTCAATAATTGTTAGTTTTTGTTAAAAACTCTGCTAACCAATAGATCATTAATTTTCCTCTGATATTCCTGTTAAAATTATTCGACGTATTTTGTATTAATTTGTGGTATATTTTGATTTTAAAAAACACATTATTATTTAAACAAATTGTACCACTAACAAACATTTAATGACTATGCGGCCTGTAAAAAGTGATGTTTATCCATGTGCAAATTTTCAAGCGATTCTAAGATGGTTATGAGTCAAAAAACTTGAAAAGAAAACATACAATGGTGCTTTTTGTACGATATTTCTCAGCCATATTTTTTTAATCGATTGAACTGGTCTCTGCGCTCTAAAAAACCAAAAAAATGTTATACCTCGTCTAGCGAGTCCCCTTAACTTCGACTCAATGGCCATTTAACCTTATAGCTTTTGGATTACTTTACTTTTCTATTTTGTCATTGTCTTGTTTCCAGCAAATCCCGAATCGACGAATCTGGTGAATGAGCCACCAGGGCGAAAATAACCAGTGCAGCCTAATTTCGGTGCAGCAGTTAAGTCTAGTTATTAAACAGCACAAAGCTTAATTGATCCAATTGACTTCTTTATGGAGGTTGAGTAGTGGCGTCAATCGTCTCCTCTACAATTGCTAAAGCAGCAAATCTCGAACAAAAACCGCTACGCCACTGGCTCTCTTCCATGTAAATAAGTTTTTTCCTTATTACACATTACAGTCAGGTAGATGTTCAACAACACCGAATTAGACACCGCAGACGGATAAACATTATAAAATTTACTATGGCGAACCTTTTTATAAATAGAATCTACCTGTTGAAGAGACAGAGGCAGGTTGGATAAATTGATCTCCCGACTAACAAAAGTCAAGGCCTGCAGTTACCGGAGCGAACTCTTGCAACAACAAAAGGATCTGTGTCTTACTGTGTGGCGTACCCGAAGACCCAAAATTGAGAGATTCAAAGAGGTGGGTGAGAAGAATCCAGTTACGATATTTTAAACAATATTGATTATGCCTGGCATGACGTAAGGATTTTAAATATGCGCTTCTTTGCTGAAAGCAAATTAAAATAAATTGTATTTAAATTGGTATTTTTCGAATGTTTGTGGCGATATGCCATCAGCACGTCATTTACCTAACTCTAGCGATAAATTAACAGGTTCAAGGTTCCACGTTTGCGCGCAGAAGGACGGTTTTGTTCCAAATTTTTGCTATTCGTACAATCGATGTGTAATGAACACGACTCTATTTCTACTCTAAATTATGTAACAATACTACGTCATAATCAGAAAACACTAAAGACACCTGTATTTAGTTGTCTTGAAGACAGACTTGACACTTAAATTGAATTCAAGAAGTTAATTTTTGAAAAATGATACATGACACATATTTCGAATCATCGAGTCGACCGAAGCCGGTCTTCGTTCCATGAGTAACACTGTGTCGAACAAACAGGAAATAAAGATGAGTAACTTAAATGCAGAATCTTAACTGAATGAAGTTACGAGTTTTCAGTTACTTTTATAACATGATCGGAATCTAATTTCGGTATGCAAATGTCGTATTTGTGGTGGAAGATGACGCTAGAATAAACCTGACATCGAACTATTAAGGTACATCAACAACAAAGAACGGAAATGGCAAATGTGTGTTCCATGGTGGAAACACTGAGTTGCAATGCAGATTTAATCATTGGGTGGGTTTTAATGTCGATTTTTGTGTGTTCTTGGCGCGTTAGTACATAAATATAAAAACGCGGGTTTCCGGTTTCCGTGTGCCTGTCTGTCTATCGTTCGTTGACTGTGTTATGGGGCAGATTGCTAACATACTTATTATCTAACTATGATCTTTGGTATTTAACTTTACAAAATCTTCGACACTCACTTTCTTGCGATTACATCAAAGCTCCGTTCGCAGTCTGCTGATTTTAAACTACTTTGTAAATGATCTTATCTCTCCGCTCAGCTTCGTTTGTACAAAAAAAAATTGTCGGAAGGGATATTATGGAAGGAAAAAAACCCCAAAATTATTAAAATTACAAAAAAAAAAAATTGAAACAGGAATACCGATTTTTTTTTTAAATTGAAATCAAAATCCGAAAAGTCGGAATATCCAGCCAGCAATCGAAACATCATAAATGAAAAATGTAACATTTCAAAAACTGAAAACTTAAAATACATATATAAAAATTGAAAAATTCCCAAAATAAAAATGATGAGAAATTAAGAAATCGAAAAATTTTAAAGTAAGAATCCGGAAATTGAACAATGGAAAAGTCGAAACACTGATAAATTAAAATTTTAAAAACCGAAAAATCGAACTAAATTAGAAAAATTGAAAACATTAAATAAAAAAATCAAAATTAAAAATTTCAAACAAAAAAAACTGAGAAATCGAAATAATTAAAATTTAAAAAGAAAAATTTGACGAATTCGGAAAATCAAATATTAAAAACTAAAAAAGAAATCGAAATTGGAAATAAAAAAAATTGAAAATCCAAAAAATTTTTATGTTCAAATATTAATCGAGTCGCAGAAGCAAAAAGCAAAAAATCGAAAAACTGGAACATTGAAAATGGTAAATCGGAACATCAAATTTCGAGAAATTCGGTTCGGGAAAATCGAAACAACGAAAAATTGAAACATTTGAATGCGAAGAGATCAAAAACGAAAATTTGGGAAATGAACAATCAAGAAAAAAAACGAAACATCGAAATCTTGATAAATTGTAAAATCGAAAAACTAAAAAAAAAACGGAAAATTAAAAAAATGTGAGGACAATTGGCTAAAAGTTGACAAATCAAGAAATGGGAAAATCGAAAAATCAAAAAGCCGAAAAACTGGAAAATTTAAAAATGCCTAAAATAATAAAAAATAAAATTGAAAAATTGAATAAAACCGAAAATTTGAAAAATCGAAAAAGTGTAAAATCGATAAATTTAAAAACTGGAAACTCGAAAAATTAAGAAATTGAAAAACTGAAGAAGTGGCTAAATCAAGAATTCGAGAAATCAAAACAATGAAAAATTAGAAATCAAGAAATGTGAAAATCGGAAAATTGAAAAACCGAAAAATCTAAACAAGAGTCGGAAAATCGAAAAATTGAATTGAGTCGAAAAATGGAATATTTAAAAACGCCTGAAATTGAAAAATTGCAATATTAAAAAACTGAAAATCGAAAATTGAAAAATCATTCGAAAAACCGAAAAAATCGACTCGAAAATTCGAAAAATTGAAATATTAAAAATAAAAAAAATCGTAAATTGAAAATAAAAAAAACGAGAAATCCAAAAATTAAATTTCAAAATGAAAAATTGACGAATCGGGAACCGAAAAGTCAAAAACTAAAAATCGAAAACAATTGAAATCGAGAAATCGAAAAATTGGATCGACAAATTTTTGTGTGAGCAAAAAATCGAAAACCTGAAAAATTGGGAAATCTGTACATCGAAAATAAGAATCGAAACGAATTGGAAATGAACATTAAAAATTGAAATAATCGAAAAAACTAAACTAAAAACGGAAAATTAAAAAATTGGACAAATGAAAAAACTGAGAAATAAGAAGTCGAGAATTTGAGACAATGAAAAGTTGACAAATCAAGAAATGGGAAAATCGAAAAACAAAAAGTCAAAAATGGAAAATTTAAAAATGCCAAAATAATAATAAAATAAAATTAAAAATTGAATAAAACGAAATTTGAAAAATCATAAAAGTGTAAAATCGATAATTTAAAGACTGAAAACTCGAAAAATTAAGAAATTGAAAAACTGAAGAAGTGGCTAAATCAAGAAGTCGAGAAATCAAAACAATGAAAAGTTAGAAATCAAGAAATGGGAAAATCCAAAAATCGAAAAACCGAAAAAATCTAAAACCAAGAAGTCGGAAAATCGAAAAATTGAACTGAAGTCGAAAAATGGAATATTTAAAAACGCCTAAAATTGAAAAATTGCAATATTAAAATACTGAGAAATCGAAAAATTGAATATAAATCATTCGAAAAACCGAAAAAATCGAACTCGAAAATTCAAAAATTGAAATATTAAAAATAAAAAAAATCGTAAATTGAAAATAAAAAAAAACGAGAAATCCAAAAATTTAAAATTTAAAAAATGAAAAATTGACGAATCGGGAAACCGAAAAGTCAAAAAGCTAAAAAATCGAAAAACGGAAAAATTGAAAACGTCTCGAAACATTTTCGAGAATTTCTGTCGCAGAAGCAAAAAATCGAACACATAAAAATTGAAAACATCGGTAATCGAAACATAGAGAGATCGAGAAACTGAAAAGTTGGGAAATCGAACAATCAAGAAAAAAAAAACGAAACATCGGAATCTTGATAAATTGTAAAATCGATAACTAAAAAACGGAAAATTAAAAAATTGGACAACTGAAAAACTGGAAATCAAGAAGCGAGAATTTGAGACAATGAAAAGTTGACAAATCAAGAAATGGGAAAATCGAAAAATCAAAAAGTCGAAAAATGGAAAATTTAAAAATGCCAAAAATAATAATAAAATACAATTGAAAAATTGAATAAAACCGGAAAATTTGAAAAATCGAAAAAGTGTAAAATCGATAAATTTAAAAACTGAAAACCGAAAAATTAAGAAATTGAAAAACTGAAGAATGGTAAATCAGAAGTCGAGAACTCAAACAATGAAAAGTTAGAAATCAAGAAATGGGAAATCCAAAAATTGAAACGAAAAATCTAAAACCGTGAAGTCGAAAATCGAAAAATTGAACTGAAGTCGAAAATTGGAATATTTAAAAAGGCCTGAAATTGAAAAATTGAGAAATAGAATAAAAGTAAATGTATTTGTATTCAGGGAATTTCCGTCAATAAAGCATTATTATAATTATTATTTATCGTAAAATGAAAAAATTAAAAAAAAACGAGAAATCGAAAAATCTAAAATTAAAAAATGGAAAATTGAAAAATCAAAAAATTGAGGAATCGAGAAATCTAAAAATGAAAACAAAGACTTCAAAAGTCGAAACGAGAAAATTGAAAATCTAAAATGAAAAATTGGAAATCGGGAAATAGAAACATCAACGGATCGAGAAATCGAAAGTCGGAAAGTCGAAAAATCAAGACATCGAAATAACCAAAAGCCGAAAAATTAAAAATTGAATAAAACCGAAAATTTGAAAAATCGGAAAACTGTAAAATTGAAAAATTTTAAAACTGAAAAATCGAAAAATTAAAAAATTGAAAAACTGAAAAAGTGGGTAAATCAAGAAGTCGAGAAATCGAAACAATGGAAAGTTGAGAAATCAAGAAATGGGAAAATCCAAAAATTGAAAAACCGAAAATCTAAAACCATGAAGTCGAAAAATCGAAAAATTGAACTGAAAAATTGAAAAATAGAGTGGTCGAGAAATCCAAACATTGAAAAATCGAAATCGAAAAATGGAAAATTTAAAAACGCCTAAAATTGAAAAATTGAGAAATCGAATAAATGTATTTGTAGTCAGTGAATGTCCACCAATAAAGCGTTATTATTATTATTACTAATCCAGAAGTTGAGAAAAATTTAAAATCGGAAAACCGACAAACCGAACATCGAAAAATCGTAAAATTGAAAAATCGAAAAATTAAGAACCCATAAAATCCCAAAAATTGAATTGTTGAAAAACTGGGGAATCGAAAAATTGAATAACCGAGAAATGGAAACACCGGAAAATTGAAATATCAAGAGATCGAGAAATCGAAAAATGGAAAATTTAAAAACGCCAAAAATTGAAAAATTGAGAAATTGAATAAATGTAAATGTATTATTGTATTCAGGGAATTTCCGTCAGTATAGCATTGATATTATTATTGTTAATCGAAAAGTTGAAAAATTTTTAAAATCGGAAAATCGACATGTGGAGAAATCGAGAAATCTAAAACTTTAAAAATGAAAAATTGAAAAATCATAAAATTGTGGAATCGAGAAATCGAAAAATCAAGACACTGAAACATCCCAAAACTGAACTGTCGAAAAATTGGGAAATCGGTAAATTGAAAAATTGGAACATATTTTTCGATGTTCTGATTTTTCAGTCGCAGAGCCGAAAAATTGAAACTTCGGGAACTCGAAAAATCAAGATATCGAAATAGCCCAAAATCGAAAAATCGAAAAATTGATCAATCAAAAAACGAAACATCAAAATCTTGATAAATTGTAAAATCGAAAAATTGGAATATCGAAAAATTGAAACATCAAAAATTAAAAATTTGAAAAATGGAAGAATTGAAAAAGAAAAAATCTAAAACCGAGTAGTTGAAAAATTGAAAAACTGAAAAATGAAAATTTGAGAAGTCGAGAAAACGAAGCACTGAAAAATCAGGACATCAAGAAATGAGAAAAACGAAAAAATGAAAATTTAAAAACACCTAAAACTGAAACATTGAAAAATCGAAAAATTTAGAAATTGAATAAATAATCGAAAAATAAAAAATAGAAAAATTAAAAATTTCAAATAAAATGAAAAATTGAGAAATTGAAAAGCTCAAAAATTGAAAAAACAAAAAATCGTTATACAATTTTGATTTTTTTTTTCAAAAATCTAGATAACTAGGACAAAAATTCAACACGGAGTCGTAAACCACAAGTTCAGAACGATGCCACTTTCTAACATTTTAAATAACATTTATTTGGCAAAATTGTAAGATGACATACATTTGAGGGAGGGGAGGGGTGGGGTCGTAAACGGATAAATTTGGATTACAAGATTTCAAAGCCAAGTTGTAAATGTTACAAGTTTGATTTTTTCTGGATGCCTAATGTAAAACTCAGAGTACGTTATTTCATAAAATTTAAATAGCATTTTCTATTGTAAAATTTGTAGATGATGTCGAGATAACATGAAAGTAGCCACTACTCGCTTACGCTCGGGAAGTAAAAATTATGCTTATGTTATTTTCAGCCAACATAAAAACATAAAAGTTCCAAAATAGTTTGTAATGTTTTTACAATGATTTTTACAATTCAATATAATTCCAATAATTTCAATAAATTCCATTGTGTACAAAGCAGCCTCAAGAATTCTAAGAACTCCGTTGCACAATAAGATAGTTCTGAGACCAATTCTGTCATAACGTACGATGGAATTACGTAATTTCCGTCAACTTAGTTTTATCGGATGCGCGCGCATCTTGCCAAAACTTTTGACAAAGCCAGTTTTACAAAGCACACTTTTGTAAATTCGGACTTTTTCGACCTAGTCACAAAAATGATCCGCATCGTGTACCAAATATGCGTGTTTTATATTTGTTGCTGTGACCTATAAACACCGCTATAATTTATAATCTTCATGAATCAAAGGAGGAAAGTATTGCAAATCCTTATTTAAGTAGAAATGTGTCTTAACCTTCCTCTCACTACAGAGACAGAGATACAAGCACATAAAGGCCAAAACCATTTTCTAACTAACAATTCATATTACTCACGCAATACATAATATCAGAATGACGTATTTCATCTTGTGCACAATACAAAAAAAAAATGGCAATAATGTGTTACATATATACAAATAACCAATTACAAAACAGCAGTGTTAAAATTTTTGACAGGAGGCACGTGGAATCTCCAGAGCTAAATAAACGGAAATTAGGTTAGCTATGACTGTCAATTAGTGTCACGTTCATGAAAGTACAAAGTTAAATCGTCTCCTTTCCCAAAATCTATAAAATTTAAGTAAATTGGAAATGTTTATATTACTTAAAATAAGGCAACCCCTTATGTCGATTTTCGTGGTTCTATTGGTACTTTGCGGTAGAAATTTGGCCAAAAAATTTGCCCAAAAGACAATGAAGAGATAAATCCTCATTTATGGACTGGATGTTGTTTAATCAAGCGTTTTAGTCCTTTTTTAGCACCAAGTGCAACCCAAAGGTGCAACCATACAATTATTTTTAATGTAAATGTTTAAGAATTTTTTGTTTAATTAAAAGGTAAGGTAGCGCACCATCGAGCGCACCAGACTCAGGCTCATTTTTTAGATCTTACATAACTACCAACATTTGCAAAGTGAAGGTCAACCGAAACCTAAAAGCAAAAGGCTGCAAATATTCCACGAAAAGTGAACGTCCTGGACCAAATTGAAAAAATCGTTCGTCCCACGTCTCGCCTTACTTTTAGTCTGTTTTTCGTTAGTCAGAAAAATGTCATCACGCGAGTTATCATTATCATTATCACCCTCGCCGTTCCCGTTTTTTCCCATTTCCCCGTCGCCACAACTTCCAATCTCGAACACCAAACCCATTAACTCATTCAGTCCAGTCTAAATTTACACCGCGTCCAAAAATACCACTCACATGTGTGAACTGCTGCAGAATCCTGGCGTGCTCTTCCTGATAAGCCTTCCGCACCTTCCTCTTCTCCGCGTACAGGCTGTTCAGCGTGTCCAGGAGCTTGGACTCGATCGTGTCCGCGTTCTGCTTGATCAGCTTGCCCGTGGTGTCCAGCTCCTCCATCATCGTCTTCCAGGTGGAGGCCACCAGACTGCCTTGCAGCTCGTCGCCGCGGTCCATCTTCAGGCCCTGCGTGGCCACCGAGCCCAGCGCCACCGCGTAGTCCCTGTCGCAGCGCACCTTGCTCAGGATGCACCTCTTCATGGAGTCCAGGAGGCGCAGCTCGGCGTCCTGTCGGGAGAGGAGCGCCTCGTGGGCGCTCTTCCCCTGCAAGTTGCTCGAGAAACCCATCGCGCTTACATAATGCCACTGTTAGCACATGGTGACGACGGCACTGGCGCGGAAAATCGGCACTTGCACTTGGGTTCTCTTCTGGAACGGGTTCAGCGGTTGGGCGACGTGTCCGACGCGCACACTGAAACGTGGTACTGGGTACTACCGAGCTAGACAAAACATTGCGGACCTCTTAGGTGTGTTGGCGATTGGGTGATGGCTCGAGCGCTGTTTCGCTGGCTATTTTGAACCGAGACTACCTGGACATGGGGCGGCATCTTTGTGCCGGCCACGCAGACAACAATAGAAAGTCGACTGGGTTTGGCGGCGGTGACGTGTGCGATGGGCGGAATAATGGGTGGACGGGGCGAGGAGATAAGCGGCTGCTGGTTTCTTTGTTGAGATTTTCTTGTAATTGTTTAGTTTGGGAACAGGGCGAACACGAGTTGAGCGGTTTGGACGCGACAGATAAAAGGAAGCCAGTTAGCAGTGGCGGGGCTATATTTTAACGCAATTTTGCACCAAATTGAGCCCAGTTTTTTTGGGTGGATCACGCTTGCGGCTTGAGACGGATGCTCGCCGTAAGAACTTCCCCAAGATTTATAGTTTTTTATTTTATTTGATGATACTACCAAAAAAAACAGAGTTAGTTAAAAAAAATTGTGGAAGGTTATTTTGACATAAATTCTCTCGCCCTTGAAGTATATTCCGATAAATTCCGCATTTTTAAAAACTTATAACTGTTAACTTCTATAAAGTCAGTTTTTAAATATGAAATATATTTAAACCAGATAATTAACGGGAAAAATGTAGACATGTCAATTTCTCAGTGTACACTTAAGGGGGAACGCTAGACGAGAGACAAGTTTGAATTGGGCGCCATTTAAACGCAACCAGCAATTCTTATCATTCTTATCTTCCATTTTTAAACGCTCTGTATTTTTGCTCGATAAAAATGATAAATGCTAAGTTATATAATAAATGCTCAGTTAAAAAATAAATTCTCAGTAAAAATAATATATGCTTGGTGAAATAATAGCTGCTTAGTTAAATTAATAACTGTTCAGTTAAATAAGGAATGCTTAGTAAGAACCCGTCAAGTGCAGCACAACAAATAATACTCCCGCAGAAGGCGCAAATTGAAAAATGAAATATACTTAAAATAGACAACAAATCGTAAAAATCGAAAAATCAAAAACTTTAAAAATCGAAAAATCAAAACACCCAAAAATCGAAACATTAAAAAATCAAAAAATTAAAATATCTGAAAATTGAAAATCCAGAAATTGAAAAGTTCTCAATATTCAAATCCTGAAAAATTGAGTATTGAAAACTTGAAAAATTGAGAAATCCAAGCATCGAAAAATAGAAAAATCGAAAAATGTAAAATTTAAAAATCCAAAAATTGAAAAATTGAGAAATAAAAGAAAAGAAAAATCAAAAATTTAAAAATTCGAAAAATTGAAAAATTATAATATCGAAAAATTGAAAATTAAAATATCGAAAAATTGAAGAATTGGGAAATCGAAACACTAAAAAAATCAAAAAAAACAAAATCTAAAATTCGAAAATCAAAAAATTGAACACTCGAAAAGCCAAAAAGTCGAAAAATCGAAACATCGGAATGTTCAAAAACTTAAACATCGAGAAATCGAAAACATCAACAGTAGAGGAGTCAAAAAAATAAAAAAATTAATAAATCAAAATTAGACCAAAATTGAAAAAACGAAAAGTTAATAATTGAAAAATTGAAACATTTTAAATGAAAAAAAACGGTAAACCGAAAAATTGAAAAATCTAAAAATCGAGAAACTGAACAATCTAAAAATTAAACAATTTAAAAATCGAACAATTGGAAAACCAAAAAATCTAAACCTAGAACTTGAAAAATTGAATAATCGACAAAAAAAACAAAAAAATTAAAGGAAAATCTAGAACTTAAAAATTGAAAAATTAAAATACCTATCCAAAAATTGAAAAACCGAGAAATCGAAACATCAAAAAATGGAAAAATTGAAGAACCGAAACATTGCAAAATCCCAGAACTGAAATACTGAAAAACTGAAAAATGGAAGGAAAATTGAAAAATCGAAAAATTGAAAAAATTCAAAACTGAAATCTTGAAAAACTGAAAAATGGAAAGAAAATTGAAGAATCGGAAAAGTGAAAAAATCCAAAACTGAAACATTGAAAAATTCAGAAATCGAAAAATTGAAAAATCACAATTGAAGGAAGAATTGAAAAATCGAGAAATAGAGAAATGGGAAAATCAAAAAATCAGTTACTCTACTCGGTTTTAAAGTCGATTCTTCGATTTTTTAAATTTTTTAATTTTTTGATTTTACTGTTTTTCGATTTTTCAAATTTTCGATTTTATAGTTTATCAAGATTTTCATGTTTCGTTTTTTTATTGTTTATTTTCCCAAATTTCTCAATTTTTCAATTTTTCGATTTTTTTACGCATTAAGTTTTTAATTTTTCCGACTTTTTGATTTCTTGACTTCTTGATGTTTCGTTTTCCCTATGTTTTCAATTTATTGGTGTCTCGATTTCTCGATTCGTCAATTTTTCGATTTTTTAGTTTTTCATTTTTAAATTTTCGATTTCTCGTTTTTTTTTTGATTTTTCAGTTTTACGATTTTTAATGTTAGGTTTCTCTACTTGTCAGTTTTCCGGTTTAAAAAATTTTTCAACCTATCGATTGTTAATAGTAATAATAATGCTTTATTGACGAAAATTTCCTGAGTATATGTACAATTATAATACATTTATTCGATTTCTCAAGTTTTCAATTTTAGGCGTTTTTTTTTAATTTTCCATTCTCGACCTCTCGATTTTTCAATTTTTCACCTTTGTCAGTTCTTTAATTTTTCGACTTCTTGTTTTTAGATTTTTTGAATTTTCCAATTTCTTAATTTCTCAACTTGTTATTGTTTCGATTTCTCGACTTCTCGATTCTCAGTTTTTCAATTTTTTAATTTTTCAATTTTTCAGTTTTTAAATTTTTAGATTTTACAGTTTTTCGATTTTTCATTTTTTGGAATTTACAATCAAGAATTGACGGAAATTCTCTAAATACAAATACATTTACAAAACTTTTATTCTATTCCTCAATTTTTAAACATTCCAATTTTGAGAATTTTTAAGTTTTTCAATTTTTTAAATTTTCGATTTTCGACTACTCGGTTTTAGAGTCGATTCTTCGATTTTTAAATTTTTTAATTTTACTGTTTTTCTGTTTTTCAAATTTGCGATTTTACAATTTATCAAGATTTCGATATTTCGTTTTTTTTATTGTTTCATTTCCCCATTTCTCAATTTTTCGATTTTTTTACATTTTAAATTTTTAATTTTTCCGACTTTTTGATTTCACAACCTCTCGATGTTTCATTTTCCGTATGTTTCAATTTATCGGTGTTTCGATTTCTCGATTATTCATTCGATTTTTGGCTCTGTGGCTGAAAAATCGGAACATCGAAAATATGTTTTGGGATTTTTCCGTTTTATGATTTTTCGATTTCTCCGTTCCTCAATTTTTCGATCTATCAATTTTTTCCTCTTTTCGACTTTTTGATTTATCGTTTTTCCCATTTCTTGATTTCTCGATTTTTCAATGTTTCGATTTCTCGAGCTCTCGATTTTTCAATTTTTCACCTTTGTCAGTTCTTTAATTTTTCGACTTCTTGTTTTTAGATTTTTTGGATTTTCCAATTTCTTAATTTCTCAACTTGTTATTGTTTCGATTTCTCGACTTCTCGTTTCTCAATTTTTCAACATTCCAATTTTGAGAATTTATAAGTTTTTCGATTTTCTAAATGTTGGATTTTTCGATATTTCAAGTTTCGGATTTCTTTCGAACAGGAGCCTATTCTCACCTTTTTGGGAAAGTGGGGTAATAAAAGTTTTCAATATTCAAATCCTGCAAAATTGAGTATTGAAAACTTGAAAAATCGAGAAATCCAAGCATCAAAAAATAGTAAAATTGAAAATTGTAAAATTTAAAAAATCCAAAAATTGAGAAATAAAAGAAAAGAAAAATCAAAAATTTAAAAATTCGAAAAATTGAAAAATTATAATATCGAAAAATTGAAAAATTGGGAAATCGAAACACCAAAAAAATCAAAAAAACAAAAATCTAAAATTCAAAAAACAAAAAATTGAACACTCGAAAAGCCAAAAAGTCGAAAAATCGAAACATCGGATTGTTCAAAAACTGAAACATCGAGAAATCAAAACATCAACAGTAGAGTCAAAAAATCAAAAAATTAAGAAATCAAATTAGACCAAAATTGAAAATCGAAAAGTTAATAATTGAAAAATTGAAACATTTTAAATGAAAAAAAAAACGGTAAACCGAAAAATTGAAAAATCTAAAAATCGAGAAATTGAACAATCTAAAAATTAAACAATTTAAAAGTCGAAGAATTGGAAAACCAAAAAATCTAAACCGAGAACTTGAAAAATCGAATAATCGACAAATCAAAACATCAAGGAAAACAAAAAAATTAACGGAAAATCTAGAACTTAAAAATTGAAAAATTAAAATACCTATCGAAAAATTGAAAAACCGAGAAATCGAAACATCAAAAAATGGAAAAATTGAAGAACCGAAACATTGCAAAATCCCAGAACTGAAATACTGAAAAACTGAAAAATGGAAGGGAAATTGAAAAATCAAAAAAATGAAAAAATTCAAACTGAAATCTTGAAAAACTGAAAAATGGAAAGAAAATTGAAGAATCGGAAAAGTGAAAAAATCCAAAACTGAAACATTGAAAAATTCAGAAATCGAAAATTGAAAAATCACAATTGAAGAAAGAATTGAAAAATCGAGAAATAGAGAAATGGGAAAATAAAAAAATCAGTTAATCGAAAAATTGAGAAATCGAAAAATTTAGAAACGTCAAAAATTGAAAACTGAAAAATAAAAAAATTTAAAAATCGTAAAACTGAAACGTCGGAAAATTGAGAAATCGAAATCGAGCAAAACTGAAGTATCGTAAAGTTAATAAATTGAAAAACTGAAAATTTTTGAAAAAAAAATCTGAAAAATCTAAAATGCAAAACTCAAAAGTGAAATACAAATATCAAAAAACTGAAGAACCGAGAAACTGAAAAATGACCATTTCGATTCTCATTTTTTCGACTTTTCTGCTTTGGAATTTTTCAATTTGATTTTTCAATTTTTCGCTTTCCAATTTTTGCATTTTTCATCTCAATTTTTCGATTCGTCAAATTTTCGATTTTCCGATTTTTTCATTTTTCATTCTCAATTTTCTGATGTTTCAGTTTTACAGTTTTTTCCATTTTTTACGTTCTAAATTTTAGATTTTTTCTTTTTGGACTTTTCGATTTCTCGACTTTTTTCAATGTTTCGATTTCTTTACTTCTCGATTTCTCGTTTTTTTCGATTTTTTGGGTTTTTATGCTTCTGTTTTTCGAATTTTCAGGTTTTTTTTCCAATTTTTCGACTTTCCGATTTCTTGATTTTTCAATTTTTCGATGTTTCAGTTTTAGAATTCAACTGAAAAACTGAAATATCAAGAAATCGGAACGTCGAAAAATTGAGAAATCGAAACATCGGGAAATTGAAAGAACAAAAAAACTGAAAACTTCAAAATTTAAAAATTCGAAATCAAATAGAAATATCGGAGAACTGAAAAATCGAGAAATCGAAAAATCTAAAATTTTAAAAATTAAACCGAGGAATTGAAACGTTTTTCAATTTTTCCATTTTTTGTCATTTCTGTTTCGGAATTTTTCACTACAAAAATGTAATGAGAAAAAAAACACAATAGGCATGCAGTCGTCAAGTTTCCGACAGCGAGGGAAGTACTGTCTAAACTCTTTAGACCAATTTTTTCATTTTTGGACTTTTCGATTTCTCGACTTTTTTCGATGTTTCGATTTCTTTACTTCTCGATTTCTCGTTTTTTCGATTTTTTTGGTTTTTATGTTTCAGTTTTTCGAAATTTCAGGTTTTTTTTGCCAATTTTTCGATTTCGATTTCTCGATTTTTCGACGTTTCAGTTTTAGAATTCTTCAATTGAAAAACTGAAATATCAAGAAATCGAATCATCGAAAAATTGAGTAATCGAAAGATCGAGAAATTGAAACAACAAATAGAAATATTGAAGAACTGAAGAATCGAAAAATCTAAAATTTTAAAAATTGGAAAAATTAACCGAGAAATTGAAGTATTTCAATTTTTTCATTTTTTGCGATTTTTGTTTTGGAATTTTTCTATCTGTTAGATTTTGAATTTTTTGATTTTTCGATTTTTCGATTTTTCAATGTTTCAATATTTTAATTTTCTATTTTTTAAAGATTTTTCAATTTTTCTATTTTACGATTTATTGTTGTTGAAGAACTAAAAATTCAACTAAAAAAAAAAAATAAAATCGTAAAACTGAAACATCGGAAAATTGAGAAATCGAAAAATGAAGAAAATCGAGAATGTGAAAAATCGATAAATTAAAGAAATTAAAAATCAAAAAAAGAAGAAATGAAGAAGTGAACACTTCAAAAGTAGAAACATCGAAAAATAATTTACGGAACGAAAAATTGAAAAAATCAGAAGTTCACAAATTGAAGAAAGAAATGAACTGAAAATGTTAAAAGATAGCAAAAAATTGAAGAAACGAAAAACTGGAAAACTTAAAAGACGAAAATCGCAAAATTAACTGAAGAAAAGAAAAACTGGCAGTTTCAAACATAAAAAATGGACTAATTATTTAAAGAAACGAACAATTGAAAAATGAAAGATCGAAACATTGGAAAACAAGAATCTCAAAAATCGATCAATTAAAGAAATCAGAAAGCGAAAAAATAGAAATGAATAACTGTACACTTCAAAAGGAGAAAAATCGAAAAATTAATTTAGGGAACGAAAAATTGAAAAATTCAAATGATGACAAATTGAAGAAAGGAATGAACTGAAAATGTCAAAAGATAACGAAAAATTGGAAAACTTAAAAGAAAAGAAAAATCGTAAAAATAATTGAAGAAACGAAAAAGGGACAATTTCAAACATGAAAAATGAACGAATTATTTGAAGAAACGAACAAATGAAACATTAAAAAAATTGAAAAATCGAAAATCTTAAAATCCGGAATTTCAAAAATTGAAGAACGCAAGGTGAAAAATCGAAACACTGAAAATCGAGAATGTGAAAAATCCATAAATTAAAAAAATTAAAAAGCAAAAAAAGAAGTAATGAAGAAGTGAACACTTCAAAAGAAGAAACTTCGAAAAATAATTTATGGAACCAAAAATTGAAAAAATCAGAAGTTCACAAATTGAAGAAAGGAATGAACTGAAAATGTTAAAAGATAGCAAAAAATTGAAGAAACGAAAAACTGGAAAACTTAAAAGACGAAAAACCGCAAAATTAACTGAAGAAAAGAAAAACTGGCAATTTCAAACTTAAAAAATGGACTAATTATTTGAAGAAACGAACAAGTGAAAAATGAAAGATCAAAAAATTGGAAAACAAGAATCTCAAAAATCGATCAGTTAAATAAATGAGAAAGCGAAAAAATAGAAATGAATAACTGTACACTTCAAAAGAAGAAAAATCGAAAAATTAATTTAGGGAACGAAAAATTGAAACATTCATTCAAATAATGAAAAATTGAAGAAAGGAATGAACTCAAAATGTGAAAAGATAACGAAAAATTGAAGAAACGAAAACTTGTAAAACTTAAGAGGAAAAAGCACAAAGTTAATTTAAAAAAAGAAAAACTGACTATTTCAAGCACGAAAAATGGGCTAACTATTTGAAGAAACGAACACGTGAAAAATTCAAAACATAAAAGATCGAAAAATTGAAAATCAAGAATCTGAAAAATCGAAAAATTGATTTACGTAACTAAAAATTAAAAAATTCAAAAGATTAAAAATGAAGAAAGGAATGAACTGACAATGTCAAAAGATAACGAAAAATTGAGAAACTAAAAAGTCGAAAAATCTTAAAAAATAAATTGAAGAAAAGAAAAACGGACAATTTCAAACATGAAAAATGGACGAATTATTTCAAGAAACGAACAAGTGGAAAATTCAAAAGAGGAAAAATCGAAAAACTCAAAATCGAGAATTTCAAAAATTGAAAAATAGAAGAATGGAAGGTGAAAGATCGAAACCCTGAAAATCGAGAATCTGAAAAATCGATAAATTAAAAATATGAAAAAGCGAAAAAAGAAGAAATGAAAAACTGAATATTTCAAAAGATGAAAAATTGAACAAAGGAATGAACCGAAAATGTCAAAAGATAACGAAAAATTGGGAAACTTGATAGACGAAAAATCGCTAAATTAATTCAATAAAGAAAAGTGGACAATTTCAAACATGAAAAATGGACGAATTATTTGAAGAAACGAACAAGTGAAATCCAGAATTTCAAAAATTGAAAAATTAAAGAACGCAAGGTGAAAAATCGAAACACTGAAAATCGAGAATGTGAAAAATCGATAAATTAAAGAAATTAAAAATCAAAAAAAGAAGAAATGAAGAAGTGAACACTTCAAAAGAAGAAACATCGAATAATAATTTACGGAACGAAAACTTGAAAAAATCAGAAGTTCACAAATTGAAGAAAGGTATGAACTGAAAATGTTAAAAGATAGCAAAAAATTGAAGAAACGAAAAACTGGAAAACTTAAAAGACAAAAATCGCAAAATTAACTGAAGAAAAGAAAAACTGGCAATTTCAAACATAAAAATGGACTAATTATTTATTTGAAGAAACGAACAATTGAAAAATGAAAGATCGAAACATCGGAAAACAAGAATCTCAAAAATCGATCAATTAAAGAAATCAGAAAGCGAAAAAATAGAAATGAATAACTGTACACTTCAAAAGGAGAAAAATCGAAAAATTAATTTAGGGAACGAAAAATTGAAAAATTCAAATGATGACAAATTGAAGAAAGGAATGAACTGAAAATGTCAAAAGATAACGAAAAATTGGAAAACTTAAAAGAAAAGAAAAATCGTAAAAATAATTGAAGAAATGAAAAAGGGACAATTTCAAACATGAAAAATGAACGAATTATTGGAAGAAACGAACAAGTGAAACATTAAAAAAATTGAAAAATCGAAAATCTTAAAATCCAGAATTTCAAAAATTGAAAAATTGAAGAACGCAAGGTGAAAAATCGAAACACTGAAAATCGAGAATGTGAAAAATCGATAAATTAAAGAAATTAAAAAGCAAAAAAAGAAGAAATGAAGAAGTGAACACTTCAAAAGAAGAATAATCTAAAAATAATTTACGGAACGAAAAATTGAAAAAATCAGAAGTTCACAAATTGAAGAAAGGAATGAACTGAAAATGTTAAAAGATAGCAAAAAATTGAAGAAACGAAAAACTGGAAAAGTTAAAAGACGAAAATCGCAAAATTAACTGAAGAAAAGAAAAACTGGCAATTTCAAACACAAAAAATGGACGAATTATTTCAAGAAACGAACAAGTGGAAAATTCAAAAGAGGAAAAATCGAAAAACTCAAAATCGAGAATTTCAAAAATTGAAAAATAGAACAATGGAAGGTGAAAGATCGAACCCTGAAAATCGAAAATCTGAAAAATCGATAAATTAAAGATATGAAAAAGAAAAAATTCAAATTCAAAATTTTTCAAAAGATGAAAAATTGAACAAAGGAATGAACCGAAAATGTCAAAAGATTACGAAGAATTGGGAAACTTGATAGACGAAAAATCGCTAAATTAATTCAATAAAAGAAAAATGGACAATTTCAAACATCAAAAATGGACGAATTATTTGAAGAAACGAACAAGTGAAATCCAGAATTTCAAAAATTGAAAAATTGAAGAACGCAAGGTGAAAAATCGAAACACTGAAAATCGAGAATGTGAAAAATCCATAAATTAAAGAAATCAAAAAGCAAAAAAAGAAGAAATGAAGAAGTGAACACTTCAAAAGAAGGAACATCTAAAAATAATTTACGGAACGAAAAATTGAAAAAATCAGAAGTTCACAAATTGAAGAAAGGAATGAACTGAAAATGTTAAAAGATAGCAAAAAATTGAAGAAACGAAAAACTGGAAAACTTAAAAGACGAAAATCGCAAAATTAACTGGAGAAAAGAAAAACTGGCAACTTCAAACATAAAAAATGGACTAATTATTTGAAGAAACGAACAATTGAAAAGTGAAAGATCGAAAAATTGGAAAACAATTTTACCTTTTTGCCTATTTTTCAACTGCCTGCCAATATAAAATCCACAACCCATAAAATGAGTGACTAATTTCATTCGCTCTTAATTAAAGAATCTAATTCTCATCTTGGCTAACATGACATTCTGTAACAGACAAGAGTGAAATTATTGTACGTAGTTTGTGCATTTTATCGAATTTACAGAAAATATTATAATGTTAAGAATTGTTCTAAATTTGCATTTACTAACGTCATTAACATCTCCAAGATTTCAAAGGATTCGGTTTCATTAATTTTTTTGAGTCACGCTGTATATCTGTGCAAATCCAGAAAATATTAATAGAATGATAAAGATTCATCAGATGTGGCGCCATCTCACATTCAAATATTTAATTTGTACGCCTAATGATGTTGGTATTTTTATCAAAAATTCACCCCTTCAAGTCTTTCAAACCGTTTTTTTACATAATTATCACAAGAATTTGTAATTAGAAATCCATTCGTAATAAACAGAAACTGGCACTGCAGAGATTTATAATTTCAATGAGTATTTCGTCGGGTACTTAACACAGTAAACGTAAGATGTCGCACGTCGTTCGTTCTCCAATAAATAGCGTTTTCATCCTAAAATATCAATCATGTGCTCATACATTTCTAGAATTTCAATAACGTGTAATTTACCTTCCCTGTTATTTTCAAATGAAATATGGGTCGCGAAATGCAAATTAGTCTATAGTTGGCTTTGGGGGAGATATTGCAGACACAAGTTCTCAGATCCATTGCGCAAAGAAAACCCGACTGGTGGTGTTTTAGGTTTTAGGTCATATTTAAATGATTTTTCCTGTGTTTATTAATATATAACACAAAAATAGTATTTAATTTCGTGTTTGAATTAACGTTTTTGCAAAAACTTGAGTGCATTACTTTAAAACTGCAAATTTTAGTTGCTAAGTTTAAGTTTATTAGGTGCCAATCCCGTTTAAGTTTTTCGCCAAGTCCCCAGATCCAAACAAGCTAGGTGCTAACTAGACGTTAATGAGGGAGGAATATGCAAGACACGCACACCCTCCACAAGTAGTTCTATATGATTCCAGCAAACAACTTTACCACGCCACTTTGTTTACCAATTTTTGTTTGTCAGAGACGACGCTTACAAGATTATTAATTATATAGCAAACTCGAGCTCAACTAGAACCTCATTACTTTGAAATTTAATTAACGCAGCAACGCATGCCCTCCAACCTTGATATTTATTGTTGTGAAGGCTCTTTCCCGTTTTCTTGACGGCATTAACAAGTTTTTGCGCCGGCAGCGGCAGCATCCGATTTCCTGCAGAAAGAATTTTCAGTTTTCTTCGGAAACACAAAGGCTTTGTTGGCGACCTTTCATAATCGCGTCGCTGCGAAAAGCCAGCACAAGATTAATGGCCGCTTTTCCGAAGAGTGCGATGGGGAAATTAATTGCAGATGGAATAATCATTACCTTCAAAAACAGTAATCGAAGCGATTCAACAAGCTGATGGCTGAGAGTATTAATACTGGAAGTGACACGATGGGGCGGATGGGGGGTTAAGTGCGACAAACTAGTGCACAAGTTCTTGTTATTCACACGCCGATGAACTTATAGTTGAAGGAAATACAATGTAATCCGACTGAAATGTGCTTCTAGAGATGTCTAAATCGAGCTGTAAGACCAGAAGGCTGCTACCATAAGCGCTAATTCATTTCCAGAACGGATAGGTTCTTCGTCAATGACTGCCAAACACGCGATGAGTTACTTACTTCCAGTTGAGGATTATCTGAAAACGAACGTGGCTGTCTATTTTTGCAATAACTGGACTTATATAATTTAGAGCGCACCGCCTCCTCACTACGAGTTTCCATAATCCTTAAGGGGACTCGCTAGACGAGGTATAACATTTTTTTGGTTTTTTGTATGAAAAAATGATATTAATATAGATGTATCATATATCAAACTGCAGCTTTTTTCATATTCTAGAGTTCAATCAATTAAAAAATATGGCTGAGAAATACCGTAAAAAAAGCACCATTGTATGTTTTCTTTTCAAGTTTTTTGAGTCATAACCATCATAGAATCGCTTGAAAATTCGCACATGGATAAAACATCACTTTCTACATGCCGCAGAGTCATTAAATGTTTGTTAGTGGTACAATTTGTTTAAATAATAATGTGTTTATCAAAATCAAAATATACCACAAATTAATGCAAAATACGTAGAATAATTTTAACAGGAATATCAGAGGAAAATTAATGATCTATTGGTTAGCAGAATTTTTAACAAAAACTAACAATTATTGAAATAAATGGGTATCAATTCGACAGATTTTGAGCCGTTAGTTAGTACTTTGCCGATAGGAGCGCCGCTAAAATTTACGGAAGCGACTTTCCAGGTAAAACCCTTATCGCCTGCTCTACCATAAGCTGATTGTTAGCGTTCTCGGCTGATTTTTCTAATTTATGGCAAGGAACTCAGTTTTATAACAATCCGCCAGGACCGGGCGTACTAATCTATTAACTTTTACGCAATGAGGTAATATCATAAAACCGAATTAAAACTGGGGAACTATAATATTTTTACTCCACTCAGGTTCCTGAATTCAATACACATGATTACTAAAAATTCATTGTAATATTATTGTTAATATATATTTTGCTTTGTTAATTAATAAAACTAATAAACATATTTATAATAATAATAAAGAATATATAAAATACAGCTTTTGTTTAACACGTATAAGTAGCTAAGTGTATCTACTACTTATCCCAGAAAGGAGGTGTTTTAAAAAAGCCCTACGCCCAGTAACTTCTCCCTTCATTGTTTACTCGAAAAAAGTGCTCGTATATGTTTTCATTTGGCGAGAGATCATTTTCAAAATATATTTATAATAAAAATATGCAAGTCTTGGTGATGAAAAATGTACTCCTAATAAATTATTAAAGTTCATAAAAAAATAGAAACAAATTTTATTTATTTAAAAAAGATCTCTCGCAAAGGCAGGTTCCTCTTTCTTCTTGAATCAATTATTTCGAGCAATAATGCGCTAAAGTAAAATCTGCCAAGTTTATCTGCCATCTTTTTACAAATTTCTTGGTTTTTTTTCTATATTAGTTCCTTTGGGTGTCCACACAAGAAAATAAACTTGTGAAATACCCGTAACAAGCATTGGACTTGAAAGTAGTAATCATGATTTTTTTTACTTTCAATTCTCTGTCTGTCAATGTACAAAATTTGATTATTTCTTTTCTAACCGCTTCTTCGGGAGACAAATCTTGCGATTTTGAAGGGCATTTAATTTCGACTAATCCTCTAGAACCCTGTCTGGACTAGAAGCCAAGTAAGGAAATTGTTTTGAAATAAACAAGCCCACACCGTTCAGTTTTTATTTTTTATTTATTTCAAAACATTTGACAGCTTTTTCCTCACTTTGCTGTCCATAGTATGTATCACTATTACCTCTAAATGCACTGTACAACAGAGACTCCACAGTTTTAGCTGTTGTTGTAGTCGGTCTAAGTTTGTAAATACGTCCAAAATTTGAAGCCGTAACCCTAATTTCTCTTTCTTTTGCCCAAATGTGCCTGTTGCCTAGTGTCTATTTCAATTTGGTCTAAATTCAAAGATAATTTTCTCACAAAAACCTCTTTGGCTGTCACAAATGTTTCTACATCCATGACAGGATTTTCTAAAAAATATTTAAACCATAATAGCAATCGGGACCAGCATACGTACATTTTTTACGACATATTTTTTTGTCTAAGACGAGCTTGTTTCATAGACGAACAATATTTTTTTGTTATTAAACCAGGATCGTTTTAATCACAATATATTTACTTATCCCCTCTAAAAAATTGATGACGTCACCTCAAAATTTTGCTGAATAAATCCTATCTAAAATGTACAAAATATGGTGAGTCTCTTCTTGTAATTTATCATTCCATTAATATTTTTTGGATTTGGATATATAGTGTGACTCAAAAAATTTAATGAATGCGCAAACTTATTTTATTAATTTAATCAGGAACTACAAAACCGAATTCTTTGAAATCTAATGTGAAAAAAAACATAATAGGCATGCAGTTGTCACGTTTCCGATAGCGAGGGAAGTACTGTCTAAACTCTCAATTTTTTTGATTTTCCCATTTCTCCATTTCTCAATTTTTCAATGTTTCAGTTTGGGATTTTTTCACTGTTTCGATTCTTTAATTTTCCTTCCATTTTTAGGTTTCTCAATATTTCAGCTTTGGAATTTTGCAATATTTCGTTTCTTCAATTTTTCAAATTTTTGATATTGTGTTTTCTCGGTTTTTAAATTTTTCGATATTTTAATTTTTCAGTTTTTAAAGTTTTAGGTTTTTAGATTTCTCACTATCTCGACTTTTCGATTTTTCAGTTCCATGATTTTTCAATTTGTCGAATTTTTAAATTTTAGATTTTTTGTTTCTTTGATGTTTTGAGTTCTCGATCATTCGATTTTCTGAGTTTTCAGGCTTGGATTTTTTTTGTTTTTCAATTCTTGGATTTTTAAAAGTTTTGTTTTTTAAATTTTCCTATTTATCAACTTACTGGGATTTCAATGTTTTGATTTTTTTATTGTTCAATTTCTCGATTTTTTGAATTTTTAGTTTTTGATACGATTTTTTTTTAATTTACAGTTTTTCAATTTATTAACTTTGCGATACTTCAGTTTTGCTCGATTTCGATTTCTTAATTTTTCGACATATCACTGTTGGGATTTTTCAATTTATCGATTCTTCGATTTCTCGATTGTTCATATTTTCGGCTTTTCGAATTTCTTCATTTTTTCGATTTCTCAGTTTTGCGATGTTTCAGTTTTAATATTTTTAATGTTTTTTATTTTTCAGTTTTCAATTTTTGACGTTTCTAAATTTTTCGATTTCTCAATTTTTCGATTAACTGATTTTTTGATTTTCCCATTTCTCTATATCTCGATTTTTCAATTCTTTCTTCAATTGTGATTTTTCAACTTTTCGATTTCTGAATTTTTCAATGTTTCAGTTTTGGATTTTTTCACTTTTCTGATTCTTCAATTTTCTTTCCATTTTTCAGTTATTCAAGATTTCAGTTTTGAATTTTTTCACTTTTTCGATTTTTCAATTTTCCTTCCATTTTTCAGTTTTTCAGTATTTCAGTTCTGGGATTTTGCAATGTTTCGGTTTTTCAATTTTTCCATTTTTTGATGTTTCGATTTCTCGGTTTTTCAATTTTTTGAAAGGTATTTTAATTTTTCAATCTTCAAGTTCTAGATTTTCCGTTAATTTTTTTGTTTTCCTTGATGTTTTGATTTGTCGATTATTCGATTTTTCAAGTTCTCGGTTTAGATTTTTTGGTTTTCCAATTCTTCGATTTTTAAATTGTTTAATTTTTAGATTGTTCAATTTTTCGATTTTTAGATTTTTCAATTCTTCGGTTTACCGAAGAATTGAAAAAATTGTTTTCATTTAAAATGTTTCAATTTTTCAATTATTAACTTTTCGATTTTTCAATTTTGCTCTAATTTGATTTCTTAATTTTTTGATTTTTTGACTCCTCTACTGTTGATGTTTGGATTTCTCGATGTTTTAGTTTTTGAACATTCCGATGTTTCGATTTTTCGACTTTTTGGCTTTTCGAGTGTTCAGTTTTTTGATTTTTGAATTTTAGATTTTTGTTTTTTTGATTTTTTTGGCGTTTCGATTTCCCAATTCTTCAATTTTTCGATATTTTAATCTTTCAATTTTTCGAATTTTTAAATTTTTGATTTTTCTTTTCTTTTATTTCTCAATTTTTGGATTTTTTAAATTTTACATTTTTCGATTTAACTTTAATATTGCTGGAATCCTACGAACGTTTTAATGTAATCAGAAATATGGTAATTATTCATCCAAATTTTAATTGTATTTTGGCTAGTTTGCCTTTTGTTAGCCTAAAATCCGCCCTTTACTTATAAGCAAGCAGTAGCCCCACCTATCCTTCCCCTTTTCATTCTAATGACTACTCTTAATATTGTTCAGTCTTATCATAACATAAGTACTAGCCCCGCCCACCCGCCCTGTATTTTCTTAGTAGATATGGCACATATCCACGCTCTTCTCATTCAAAGGACTAATTTTATTTCTGTTCAGACAAAATGAATCAGTGAAATGGAGGCGGGTGGGTGGGCGGGATTAATTATATGTTCTTTGGTATAATGGGAGTGGAGCTGTTATAAAAGAAAAAAATGTCAACAATAAGTTTTTGTTAAACTATTTACTTTAAGATTTGTTTATTATTTTCGAAGAAAATATGAGAAGGGTTGGGTGGGCGGGGCCATGCATAACTTTTCCTTGTCTTGTCTTTGATAAGCCACCAATAGCCCATCCATGTGTCCCCTCTTCATTCTAGTGACTGGTCTTAACATTGTTCAGTCCTGTCTTAGCAAGTATTAGCCCCGCCCACCCACCCTCTATTTTCTTAGAGGGTATGTCATATGCCAAAATCAGTGTCTTCTTAGCAAGTACTAACCCCGGCCCACCCACCCACGCTCTTCTCAGTCAAAGGAATAATTTTATTTCTATTCAGTACAGCATCCAGTTTCTATAGGACCAAATAAAATGAATAACAGAAATGAAGTCGGGGTGGGTGGGCGAGGTTAAAAATATTTTCTTCCGTAAAATGGGAGTGGGGCTGTTAAAAACGAAAAAAAAGGCTAACCGTAATTTTTTGTTACACTAATTACTTTAAGATTTACTTCTTATTTTCGAAGACAGTATGAAAACGGGTGGGTGGGCGGGGCCAAGTTTAACTTTTGCCTGCGGAGTCTTTGATAAGCAAGTAATAGCCCCGCCCATGCGCTTCCTTTTCCTTCTGGTGACTATTAATATTGTTGAGTCCTATCTTAGAAAGCATTAGCCCCGCCCACCCACCCTCTATTTTTTTAGAAGACCTGTCATTTGCCAAAATCAGTGTTTTCTTAGCAAGTACTAACCCCGCTTCCCCCCACTCACGCTCTTCTCAGTCAAAGGAATAATTTTATTTCTGTTCAGTACAGCATCCATTTTCTATCGGACCAGATAAAATGAATAACTGAAATGAAGGCGGGGTGGGTGTGCGGGGTTAAATATATTTTCTTCCGTAAAATGGGATTGGGGCTGTTAAAAAAGGAAAAAAAAGAGGCTAACCGTAATTTTTTGTTACACTAAATATTTTAAGACTTATTTCTTATTTTCGAAGAAAGTATAAAAAGGGGTGGGTGGGCGGGGCCAAATTTAACTTTTTCCTGCGGAGATTTTGATAAGAAACCAATAGCTTCGCCTATGCGCCTCCTCTTCATTCTAGTGACTACTCTTAATTGTTCAGTCCTGTCTTAGAAAGTATTAGCCCCGCCCACCCACCCTCTATTTTCTTAAAGGGTATATCATACGCCAAAATCAGTGTTTTCTTAACAAGTACTAACCCCGTCTCCCCCCACCCACGCTTTTTTCATTCAAAGGACTAATTTTATTTCTGTTGAATACGGGATTCATTTTCTATCAGATCAGATAAAATGAATAACTGAAATGGAGGCGGGGTGGGTGGGCGTGTTTAATTATATGTTCTTCGGTATGATGAGAGTGGAGCTGTTATAAAAGAAAAAAAAATGTCAACAACAAATGTTTGTAAACCTATTTACTTTAAGATATGTTTCTTATTTTCGAAGAAAATATGAGAAGGGGTGGGTGGGCGGGGCCATGTATGACTTTTTCTTGTCTTGTCTTTGATAAGCCACCAATACCCCATCCATGTGTCTCCTCTTCTTTCTAGTGATTACTCTTAATTGTTCAGTCCTGTCTTAGAAAGTATTAGCCCCGCCCACCCACCCTCTATTTTCTTAAAGAATGTCATTTGCCAAAATTAGTCTTATTTAGCAAGTACTAACCCCCCTTTCAGATCGGATAAAATCAATCACCGAAATGGAAGAGGGGTGGGTGGGCGGGGTTAATTATGTGTTCTTCTGTAAAATGAGAGTGAGGCTGTTAAAAAAAAAAAAGACTGACCGTAACCATTTACTTTAACACTTATTTCTTATATTCGAAGAAAATATGAGAACGGGTGGGTGGGCGGGGCCAGGTTGAACTTTGTCCTGCGGAGTCTCCGATAAGCAAACAGTAGCCCCGCCCATGTGTCTCCTCTTCATTCTAGTGACTACTCTTAACATTGTTCAGTCCTATCTCAACAAACATTAGCCCCGCCCACCCACCCTCTATTTCTCAGAGGGTATGTCATTTGCCAAATTAGTCTTATCTTAGCAAGTACTAACCCCGCCCTCCTCACACGCTCTTCTCATTCACAGGACTAATTTTAATTCTGCTCAATACGGAATCCACTTTCTATCGGACCAGACGAAATGATTAACTGAAATGGAGGCGGGGTTAAATATATTTTCTTCTGTAGAATGGAAGTGGGGCTGTTAAAAAAGAGAAAAAAGACTAATCGCAAGATTTTGTTACACCATTTACATTAAGGTTTATTTTTTAATTTCGAGAAAATATTAGAACGGGTGGATGGGCGGGGCCAAGTTTAACTTTTTCCTGCGGAGTCTTTGTTAAGCCACCAATGGCCCGCCCATGTGTCTCCTGTTCATTCTAGTGACTACTCTTAACATTGTTCAGTCCTGTCTTGGCAAGTATTAGCCCCGCCCACCTACCCTCTAATTTCTTAGAAAGTATGTCATATGCCAAAATCAGTGTTTTCTTAGCAAGTACTAAGCCCCGCCCACCCACCCACGCTCCACTCAGTCAAAGGAATAATTTTATTTCTTTTCAGTACAGCATCCACTTTCTATCGGACCAGATAAAATGAATAACTGAAATGGAGGCGGGGCGGTTGGGCGGAGTTAAATATATTTTCTTCCGTGAAATGGGAGTGGGACTGTTAAAAAAAGAAAAAAAAAGGCTAACCGTAATTTTTTGTTACACTAATTACTTTAAGATTTATTTCTTATTTTCGAAGAAAGCATGAAAAAGGGTGGGTGGGCGGGGCCAAGTGTAACTTTTGCCTGCGGAGTCTTTGATAAGCAAGCAATAGCCCCGCCCATGCGCTTCCTTTTCGTTCTGATGACTACTCTTAATATTGTTCAGTCCTATCTTAGAAAGCATTAGCCCCGCCCACCCACCCTCTATTTTTTTAGAAGACCTGTCATTTGCCAAAATCAGTGTTTTCTTAGCAAGTACTAACCCCGCCCCCTCCCCACCCACACTCTTCTCATTCAAAGGACTAATTTTATTTATCTTCAGTACAGCATCCACTCTCTATCGGACCAGATAAAATGAATAACTGAAATGAAGGCGGGGTGGGTGGGCGGGGTTAAATATATTTTCTTCCGTAAAATGGGAGTGGGGCTGTTAAATACGAAAAAAAAGGCTAACCGTAATTTTTTGTTACACTAATTACTTTAAGATTTACTTCTTATTTTCGAAGAAAGTATGAAAACGGGTGGGTGGGCGGGGCCAAGTTTAACTTTTGCCTGCGGAGTCTTTGATAAGCAAGCAATAGCCCCGCCCATGCGCTTCCTTTTCATTCTGGTGACGACTCTTAATATTGTTCAGTGCTATCTTAGAAAGCATTAGCCCCGCCCACCCACCCTCTATTTTTTTTAGAAGACCTGTCATTTGCCAAAATCAGTGTTTTCTTAGCAAGTACTAACCCCGCCCCCTCCCCACCCACACTCTTCTCATTCAAAGGACTAATTTTATTTCTGTTCAGTACAGCATCCACTTTCTGTCGGACCAGATAAAATGAATAACTGAAATGAAGGCGGGGTGGGTGGGCGGGGTTAAATATATTTTCTTCCGTAAAATGGGAGTGGGGGTGTTAAAAAACGAAAAAAAAGGCTAACCGTAATTTTTTGTTACACTAATTACTTTAAGATTTATTTGTTATTTTCGAAGGAAATATGAGAACGGGTGGCTGGGCGGGGCCAAGTTTAACTTTTGCCTGCGAAGTCTTTGATAAGCAAGCAATAGCCGCGCCCATGCGCCTCCTCTTCATTCTAGTGACTACTCTTAATACTGTGCAATCTTATCTTAGCAAGTATTAGCTCCGCCCACACACCTTGCTCTAGATGGAGTACCTATTCGTAAAAAAATATATTGCTAAAAATTGTACGCACGTTTGTCTTGACCGAAATTATGGTTTAAAGGAAAATATGCAATCAATTTAAAAAAGGATGACAATAAATATACGTATATTTGTGCAGCAGCAACACAGCGAATTAAAATAAAGAATTTTGGCTGAGGTTATAGAAAACCAAGGCATTACTGAAAGAAATCCGATATAGCTGAAAATATTAATCAATTTCAGGTGGAATAGTAACCCCGATTTATACCTTAACGGTTAGTATGTAATCCACGGTAATTCCAGCCAGATAAAAGCTAAGAGGTTTTCTGGAATTTACCATAAACATGACCAAAAGGCGACGATTTTTGGTATTCCAGCTGTACCAAGGGCATTTTACTAGTGAGTCGAAAGTAGCACCAGTCTGAAAAAAATGGTCAAGCACAGTTCGACATCATATTTACTTACTTCATCAATGATTCTTTGACCAGCTTCACAAACTGTCCATGTAATCATCATATTTGCGCAAACTATAAAAAATAAACGAACCAAGGAGATAACGTGGATGGATTTCAAATGCTACAACAACAAATAGTAGTGTTGATTCTAAATTTCCGAAAGACGTACCACGAGAATAAAAACCATCAAACCAACGGAACCCAAACCAGCCAAAACAAGAAAAATTGGCATCGTTATTTTGATGATATCGAACAGTTGGATGACAATTCTGGAAAACGTATTTTAAAACTAAACTAAACAGCGTTAGTTTACTGACCCCCTTAAAGCTATATGTTGCTTGATGCAAAAAATAATTTTCCTTTCTATGTCTTTTTGGACAACCAAGTTGTGCACATTTTCTACCTTGGCGTTACGCGAAATACACAGAATGTGTCCATTGAGGAGAAAAAACTGAATTTTTAGATGCAATAGCGAGTACAGCAATAAAAAGGGCAGCCTGATGCTTGAGTAGGCTGCAAACAAAAAACTACAGAAGTAAAAATGTTCAATAACGCTAGACCAAGAGCCAAAAAAAGCTCTGAAAGTCAAAACGCTTAAATACATATCGTCGAGACTCCCCCATATTGCCAGGTGGACAATTACTAGAACTCCTGCAACAACAAGGAGTGTGTAAGTGAACACGTAGTTAAATTTTTTTGATTGGTTTTTAATTTTTTTTGAAACGTGGGCGTTGACGCTATGGATTGACCAAAGCTTAGATTCCATTGCTTCCTTGACTTTGTTAATCTGTTTGTCCAAAAGCATGGACAAGATCATGGACGTTAGCACCTACGGGACATCATTTTGACTACAATTAGTACTTGTATCTACTTACAAAATTGATGTTTATCCACGTGGAGCTATATCTAAGCATATCTGTATTTGGATGTCGATATATGTAATAAAACTGAAGTAAGTTGACACAAAGATGGAGATAGATGTTATATTTGTTCAAAATTTTGTAAGTTCTTGTTTGCCCATATTCGTAAAATAATTTTCGTACTAGGATGAAAGTGTCTTCGTCAGCTGAGCCAAAAGTATGAAGAGTAGATGGTTTCAATATAAAGAAAAAACTTACCTCTGTATTTTGGTTTTTCGTTAAATTTGAACATTTATTCACGTTGTCTGGTATTGTGGAGACTTGATTCGACCACCGATCTGGTGAAATTAATAAAATACTCTAACGTTTATTAGTTGTTGACCTAGTTTTTTTCAGGAATAATCATGTAGTAGGCTTCTTATTGATTCGAGGTTTAATGAATGTATATACAGGGTCATTAGTATAAAGTTCCTGAACGATTGAATTTGTTATTTGAAAAGCTTTTTGCAAATTTTGTGTGGACATACAGTTAAACATGGCGACTTGATTACAATATTTTTTTCTTGTCGCTTTCGGTTTGACACAAGGCCGCCTACTTTTTTTTTAACTGAACAGCCAGATTTTTTGACATTTTTTGAAGCAGAATAAAAAACTACTTTGTAAATCCTTATTTGACTTGAATTATTTCTTCAATTTTTCATTTTTTTTTTGTTTCTTCATTTTTTCGAGTTTTGAGTTTTTTCCATTGCAATTTTTCGTTTCAGTTTTTTATTGTCTTTGTTTTTACAATTTTTCAATTTTTCAATGTTTCGAGTTTATAATTTTTGTTTTTTTCAATTTTTCGTTTCGTCAGCTTTTCAATTTGCAATTTTTTAATTTTTTCCACTTTAGGACGTTTCAGTTTTTAATTTTCCAGTTTTTAATTTTTCGATTTTTCGATTTTTCAGTTTTCCATTTCTTCAGTTTTTCGAGAAAAACGAGAAAGTCAAGTTATTCAATGTGACAGTCCAAAATTATTGAATATTTGACTTTATGTTTTTTATTATTATTTCTCTTGTTCTTTGTGGCAAAAAATTATTGAAAGAAAACTATGTACATTAAGTTGAGTTTTTCATTCCTAATCAGACGAGGGGCGGAGTTTAATTGTAATACATTATTTCTCCAGAAAATTCTACCCTTTTAAAAACATATTTCATATGGTAATTTCCTGTAGAGAAATAAGGATTTTGCAACTAAACTCCGCCCTTCAGCTCACGATGGATAAAATATTCATCACAATTGAGAATGGGTGGGTGGGCGGGGCTTATATTTTGTCCATTTTTTCTTAATATACGAAGTCTTCTTTTCCCAACAAGAAACTGAAAACATGTTTAACTATCGTGTTGTTGAAAGAAAACCATATATATATTAAAGAAAAAACAAAAATTAAATAATTATTTCTTCAATTTTCATAATTTTAAATTTGCGTTTTGTGGTTTTTTGGTTTCAAAAACTATTAAAAATTTTGTCTTCTCGTAGATCTCGATCTCGAAAAATTATTTTCGGCTGAAATGTGGGAAATTTTAGAGTTTTAAAAAATTTGACGTTCAAACAGAGAATTTCGAAAATTTTAATCGGGACCATAAACAACCTATATTTTTCAAATCAGCTCGTCGAGATAAATATGTCAGAAATTTTTGCTGATTTTTCCGACAATTTTTCAATACTTTATGAAATTTTTGATCATTTTTCGGCCACCTTCTAAAATTAGCTAAAGACATTTTTTGTACTCGTAGTATTCAGACCCTAAAGTTATTTGATGCTTCATTTCTTGGAAAATTCCTACCATTTTTGCAGAATCACCAATCAAAATATGGCAATTTTTACGATTAGTAAAAAATTTGGTTCTCAAGCTGAATGTTTAAGAAATCTTGCTTTATAGAACAATAAAATCTTCATATTTTTCGAATTAGCACCTTGAGATCTACATCTCAGAATTTTTTTGGACTTTAATAAGCCAATGAAATTCAAAACCGAAGATGGTTGGGATGAGTTTTAGTTTTTTGTTTAGGTTCCACTGTTGTTCAATATAAAATGCACTTTTTGTCCAATAAAGTAGGTAACCAAAAAAATTACTGATTAGAACGTAACGTCCAGATTTAAGGAAAAAAAAACTTAAAAAAAGTAAATACCTAAGAATCATAAATTCAAAATATTTAAGCTTGGGGTCAATACAATAAGATGAAGCAACAAACTTGACCCTAAACACGCTATATTTTTGGAATCGGCACGTCAAAATCTAAGCATACATAGTGGAAACTTTCGTTTTTGAAAAAGTCGTCTAAAAATTCTCAAAAAATTGAAGGTTATAGATCTTGTCGTGCTAATTCCAAAAATATAGCGTGTTTGTTTAGGGTCATGGAGCAATATTTTCTAAATATTCAGAGTGAAATTTGAATTTTTGAAATTTTTGAAATTTGTAATATTTCAATGGGCGATTCTGGGAAAACGATTGGAGTTATATTTCTTCGATAATTCCAACCGTTTTGGAGGCTGGAAGTGGTTTCGGCGGCCCGAAATCGATAAGAAAATGTATGTAGTTAAATTTCGAAAATCGTCGAAAATGGGTCGAAATTTTCACTAAAAAATTTTGCATATGAAAAACTTGACAAAAAAATCCCAAAAAATTCAGGGATATCAATTTCGACGTCCTGATCCCACAAATATGGCGTGTTCATCATTTCCGGAAAGATTTTAGAAATATCTGGCTTGAAAATCTTGTTTTTTTTTTAATCCAAAAAATTACAATATTTCATTTGGCAATTCTGGAAAAATGGTAGGAGTTATCGAAGAAATGAGACCGGAATTGAATTGTGCGCTCCGAAATCTACAAGAAAATGTATTTAGTTAAATTTCGAAAAACGTAGAAAATTATTAGTATTAATTCAATGACTACTCTTAATACTGTTCAGCTCTATCTTAGCAAAGTTGTAAGCTGAAATCTTTACGTTAAGTTTTGAAAATGACCGAAAATTGGTCGAAATTTTTCACTGAAAAATCTTGCTTTTGAAAAAGTTGACAAAAAAACTCCGAATTTTTCTAGATTTTGATTCCCAGATTATTTTATGCTTCATTTCTTCGAAAATTACTACCATTTTTCCAGAATCGTCAATTGAAAATTAAAATTTGCATAAGACAAAATTTCAGTTTTGAAAACGTCGTCTAAACATTCTCAAAAAAATTCGCGCAATATGTTTGAAATATTCGGAGTAAAATTTGAAAAATATATTTAGTTAAATTTCGAAAATTGTCGAAAATGAGTCGAAATTTGCATACATAATTGAAAAATTTCATTAAAAAAATGCTCTAAAAATTTTCAAAAAATTCTAGGCTATAGATCTCGAATTCTGCGGTCTGAAATCTACAAGAAAATGTACTTGGTTAAATTTCGAAAAACGTAGAAAATGGGTCGAAATTCGCCTACCCACCCCTTCTTAATTCAATGACTACTCTTAATACTGTTCAGCTCTATCTTAGCAAAGCTGTAAGCTGCAATCTTTACGTTAAGTTTTGAAATTGACCGAAAATTGGTTGAAATGTTTCACTGAAAAATCTTGTTTTTGAAAAAGTTGACAAAAAAACTCCGAATTTTTCTAGATTTTGATTCCAGATTATTTTATGCTTCATTTCTTCGAAAATTACTACCATTTTTCCAGAATCGTCAATTGAAAATTAAAATTTGCATAAGACAAAATTTCATGTTTGAAAAAGTCGTCTAAACATTCTCAAAAAAATTCGCGCAATATGTTTGAAATATTCGGAGTAAAATTTGAAAAATATATTTAGTTAAATTTCGAAAATTGTCGAAAATGAGTCGAAATTTGCATACATAATTCAAAAATTTCATTAAAAAAAAATGCTCTAAAAATTTTCAAAAAATTCTAGGCTATAGATCTCGAATTCTGCGGTCCGAAATCTACAAGAAAATGTATTTAGTTAAATTTCGAAAAACGTAGAAAATGGGTCGAAATTCGCCCACCCACCTTTTCTTAATTCAATTACTACTCTTAATACTGTTGAGCTCTATCTTAGCAAAGTTGTAAGCTGAAATCTTTACGTTAAGTTTTGAAAATGACCGAAAATTGGTCGAAATTTTTCACTGAAAAATCTTGTTTTTGAAAAAGTTGACAAAAAAACTCCGAATTTTTCTAGATTTTGATTCCCAGATTATTTTATGCTTCATTTCTTCGAAAATTACTACCATTTTTCCAGAATCGTCAATTGAAAATTAAAATTTGCATAAGACAAAATTTCATTTTTGAAAAAGTCGTCTAAACATTCTCAAAAAAATTCGCGCAATATTTTTGAAACATTCGGAGTAAAATTTGAAAAATAAACTTAGTTAAATTTCGAAAATTGTCGAAAATGAGTCGAAATTTGCATACATAATTCAAACATTTCATTAAAAAAAAGCTCTAAAAATTTTCAAAAAATTCTAGGCTGTGTATTACCATTTGATAATACAATTTGAAATGTAAATTTTGTCATTCGGAAACATTATGTATTAAATCGTTAAGATGTTCAAGAACTTTGTTTACTTATTCGTTGTAAAGTGTAATGGTCGAAACGGGTTAGTTCTTTGTAGTGGATGTGTATCAGATCAACTCTAACGAATGTCAACTTATAGATAGATCGCTTAAAGCCGATATTGGCCTGAGTGTGGTTTGGTCTGTGGATCAAACAAGTTCTCATGCGACGAAAAATTGCATGTGGAGGGAGACTTCGGATTACAAATCGTGCCAAGGAAGTAATAAATTTATGTCGGTGTAAAATATTTGGGAGAGATAGATTTTCATTCAGATGGATTAAAATTATCATAATCACTATTGATATTAATTAACACAAATTTTATTTATTTATTTGTTTATCTTGTTTTCGAAATATAGTAAACATTTCAAACAATGTCTGTAACTTATTTTAATGTAAATTATATTCATGTGGTTGACAAAATCAGATGTAATTAATATTTCATCTGATTTAATAATTTAATAATAAGGCCAAAATCACACTAATGTGTGATTTTGACCTTATTCTAGATTTTATTACACCAGAATGGCGTATTCTTTTTAAATTTTAAAAGTTACGGAAACTAGTTCAAGAAACAATTAGTTATCTCGTATTTTTGGAACAAAATCTACCAAAACGTCAAATTTCATCAATTGTTTTTCATAGAAACAAACAGTCTTCAAAGCAGCCTTTAACAACCTAGTATTACAAACATGCGCTTTTTTTTCTGTCTTGTAATTATTTGTAATGTCAACGCCGAAAGATTATGTCATTCTATTATTTACTTTGAAAATATATTTTCATTTTGTGTTAATATTTTTGTAACACCACGAATCAAAATTTTACTAAATCTTGTAAAACTAAACAATTATACCAGTTTAAAAACCCTTTTTAAAGTTTCTGTCAGTCTTCAGATATAGTCAAATAAAAATAGGCGTCAAATTCATTTAAATACAATTCTTTCGTATCACGTTACAACGCGTTGCTTCATATTTTTTATGTCAAGTATATTTTCATATTTTGTATATATATGTCTGTACACATTACTCCTTACGGAACAATGTTATTTATGGATTTATGGATAACTCCTCGTATAAGAGCAGAGTGAAGGATGTTGAGAAACGTTCAAACATGTGAAAAGTGCCAAAATCAGTCTTATCGTATCAAATACTAGCCCCGCCTACCCACCCTCGTTTTCTTTGAGGGTATGTCATTTGCCAAAAACTTTCCTATCTTAACAAGTACTAGCCCCGCCCACCCACCCCATTCTCATTCTAAAGACTAATTTTATTTCTGTTAAGTAGAAGATCATTCCACTCACTCAGAGCGGATAAAACCAATCACCGAAATGGGGGCCGAGTGGGTGGGCGGGGCTAATTATCTTTTTCTGTCGAGCGAGAGTGGAAACTAATAGAATCTAGGACGCGAAAAAAGTAAAAAAAGTGTTAATTGTAACTTTTTTTCTCGAATATGTCAAAAGTGCCAAAATCCGTTTTATTTCATCAAATATTAGCCCCGCCCACCCACCCTCTGTTTTTTGGAAGGTATTTGATTTGCCAAAATCAACCTTATCTTAGTAAGTACTAGCCCCCCACTCCTCTTCTAATTCTAAGGACTAATTTTACTTCTGTTAAATATAAGATCATTTATTTGATTCAGATCGGATAAAATCAATCACTCAAAAGAGGCAGGGTGGGTGGGCGGGGCTAGTTATGTTCTTCTGTCGAGTGAGACTGGAAACCAATAATAAAATCTAGAATATTCAAATGAAAAAAGTAAAAAAAAAACGCTAATGGTATTTTTTTTATATACTATTTGCTATAAAATTTATTTCTTATTTCATGCTACTGACGTGACTGCCAAAATCAGTCTTATCTTATCAAATACTAGCCCCGCCCACCCACCCTGTATTTTCTTGTAGGATATGTCATTTGCCAAAATCTGTCTTATCTTAGCAAATATTAGCCCCGCCCACCCACCCCCTCTTCTCATCAAAACGACTAATTTTATTTCTGTTAAGTAGAAGATCATTCCACCCACTCAGAGCGGATAAAACCAATCACCGAAATGGAGGCCGGGTGGGTGGGCGGGGCTAATTATCTTTTTCTGTCGAGCGAGAGTGGAAACTAATAGAATCTAGGACGCGAAAAAAGTAAAAAAAGTGCTAATTGTAACTTTTTTTTTCGAATATGTCAAAGGTGCCAAAATCAGTTTTATATTATCAAATATTAGCCCCGCCCACCCACCCGCTGTTTTTTTGGAAGCTATTTGATTTGCCAAAATCAACCTTATCTTAGTGAGTACTAGTCCCCCCCTCTTCTAATTCGAAGGACTAATTTTACTTCTGTTAATATAAGATCTTTATTTGATTCTGATCGGATGAAATCATTCACGGAAAAAGAGGCAGGGTAGGTGGGCGGGGCTAGTTATTTTTTTCAGTCGAGTGGGACTGGAAACTAATAATAGAATCTAGAATAGTCTAATGAAAAAAGTAAAGAAAAGCGCTAATCGTATTTTTTTTGTTATACTATTTGCTATAAAATTTATTTCTTATTTCATGCATCTGACCTGACATTGACCTACTGTGACCTGACTTCTTCTATTTGGGAAAATAGTCGAAAATGTCAAAAGTGCCAAAATCAGTTTTGTCAAATATTAGCCCCGCCCACCCGCCCTCTGTTTTTTGGAAGGTATTTGATTTGCCAAATTCAGCGTTATGTTAGTAAGTACTAGACCCCCCTCCCCTCTTCTAATTCGAAGGACTAATTTTACTTCTGTTCAGTATAAGATCATTTATTTGATTCAGATCGGATAAAATCAATCACTGAAAAAGAGGCAGGGTGGGTGGGCGGGGCTAGTTATTTTTTTCAGTCGAGTGGGACTGGAAACTAATAATGGAATCGAGAATAGTCTAATGAGAAAAGTAAAAGAAAGCCCTAATCGTATTTTTTTTTTGTTATGCTATTTGCTATAAAATTTATTTCTTATTTCATGCATCTGACCTGACATTGACCTACCATAACCTGACTTCTTCTATTTGGGAAAATAGTCGAAAATGTCAAAAGTGCCATAATCAGTCTTATCTTATCAAATACTAGCCCCACCCACCCACCGTCTATTTTCTTGTAGGATATGTCATTTGCCAAAATCTATCTTATCTTAGCAAATATTAGCCCCTCCCAACCACCCCCTCTTCTCATCTTAACGACTAATTTTATTTCTGTTAAGTAGAAGATCATTCCACCCACTCAGAGCGGATAAAACCAATCACCGAAATGGAGGCCGGGTGGGTGGGCGGGGCTAATTATCTTTTTCTGTCGAGTGAGAGTGGAAACTAATAGAATCTAGGACGTGAAAAAAGTAAAAAAAGTGCTAATTGTAACTTTTTTTCTCGAATATGTCTAAAGTGCCAAAATCAGTTTCATCTCATCAAATATTAGCCCCGCCCACCCACCCGCTGTTTTTTTGGAAGCTATTTGATTTGCCAAAATCAACCTTATCTTAGTAAGTACTAGTCCCCCCCTCTTCTAATTCGAAGGACTAATTTTACTTCTGTTAAATATGAGATCTTTATTTGATTCCGATCGGATGAAATCATTCACCGAAAAAGAGGCAGGGTGGGTGGGCGGGGCTAGTTATTTTTTTCAGTCGAGTGGGACTGGAAACTAATAATAGAATCTAGAATAGTCTAATGAAAAAAGTAAAGAAAAGCGCTAATCGTATTTTTTTTTGTTATACTATTTGCTATAAAATTTATTTCTTATTTCATTCATCTGACCTGACATTGACCTACTGTGACCTGACTTCTTCTATTTGGGAAAATAGTCGAAAATGTCAAAAGTGCCAAAATCAGTTTTGTCTTATCAAATATTAGCCCCGCCCACCCGCCCTCTGTTTTTTTGGAAGGTATTTGATTTGTCAAATTCAGCCTTATGTTAGTAAGTACTAGCCCCCCTCCCCCCTCTTCTAATTCGAAGGACTAATTTTACTTCTGTTCAGTATAAGACCATTTATTTGATTCAGATCGGATAAAATCAATCACTGAAAAAGAGGCAGGGTGGGTGGGCGGGGCTAGTTATTTTTTTCAGTCGAGTGGGACTGGAAACTAATAATGGAATCGAGAATAGTCTAATGAGAAAAGTAAAAGAAAGCGCTAATTGTATTTTTTTTGTTATACTATTTGCTATAAAATTTATTTCTTATTTCATGCATCTGACCTGACATTGACCTACCATAACCTGACTTCTTCTATTTGGGAAAATAGTCGAAAATGTCAAAAGTGTCATAATCAGTCTTATCTTATCAAATACTTGCCCCGCCCACCCACCCTGTATTTTCTTGTAGGATATGTCATTTGCCAAAATCTGTCTTATCTTAGCAAATATTAGCCCCGCCCACCCACCCTCTGTTTTTTTGGAAGGTATTTGATTTGCCAAAATCAACCTTATCTTAGTAAGTACTAGCCCCCCACTCCTCTTCTAATTCTAAGGACTAATTTTACTTCTGTTAAATATAAGATCATTTATTTGATTCAGATCGGATAAAATCAATCACTCAAACGAGGCAGGGTGGGTGGGCGGGGCTAGTTATGTTCTTCTGTCGAGTGAGACTGGGAACCAATAATAAAATCTAGAATATTCTAATGAAAAAAGTAAAAAAAAAAACGCTAATCGTATTTTTTTTTTATATACTATTTGCTATAAAATTTATTTCTTATTTCATGCTACTGACGTGACTGCCAAAATCAGTCTTATCTTATCAAATACTAATTGCTAATGTTTGATGGCGCCATCTGAAGTAGAGTAAAATAAACCTAATACGTTCGCTCACTGTAGTGAAAATGCGCGTTGACGAAAATTTTGTCCCACGCCCCCTGGATTCCTTGTCCTAAAGCTCACTATTTAGGCGAAGTAAAATTTGTATTAGGTTGTCCAACTATAATATACTTAAACAATGGTTCTATCTTGGCAAAGTTTTAGCCCCACCCACCCTCCCTTCATTTTCTTCAAGGATATGTCATTTACCAAAATCAGTAATGTTCAGTAATGTTACTGGCGTCGATGTTGGAAAGTCGTTAAGTGAAACAAACCCTCTGAATTGAAAGAAACGTCAGTTTACCCCGTGAGCGTTTATTACCCTCCCGGGTCTAGGTAAACACCCTTCCCGACTCATTGTGACCCGTGAATATGAAAACCCAACTCCAGGACCCAGGACACCGAATTGGAAATGTGTTTCAAGTACACGGGTCTTAACTCTAAGAAGCCGGTTAACTAGGTATTACGTCGTTGGGGACGAAAACGAACGTTTTTTCCGTTTTTTCTTGTCTCGATCTCGATTCAACCCAGCTCCATATTGTAAACAACCCGGAAGTTCCCGAGGGCTAAGCAAGTACTTCCCGGCCATACGCCGCTAGCCAGATTGAATAACGTATTGAAGCCATCCATGTTCGGAAGAATCTAATTTATCGGTTCCCGAGATCTGTTTGCCCCGATATTTTTTATTAAAACTTTTATGAAACGGGAAGTTGGCAAACTCTGAACTCATTTCGAAATCAAGACCGACTAGGTAAACGTACACAACGTAACGGCGATAGAGGTCAGGGGAAAAGCCGGTAGCGTAAATATTGAACATAACAAAGGATAGTAAGGAGATTAACAAGTACTAATTGCAGGAGCGAGGCGGCTTACGCTACACAATGGCGCGCTTTTAGCGTCGATAAGGCGACCTACGAGGGTCACGCGGTCCTCTATTTCCGCTAATTAGCCAACAATTTCTCCAAACGGCAGCAGGAAAGGGAGCACATGCGCCGAAGGGATAGTGTGGAAAGACTGATAAGAGGAATCCGAAAAATACCAAGTCGGGAACACTCCGACGAATTAAAACATAAAACAAATGCGTTTCATCGAATGAGTGCGGTCAAACGGACGTTTGTTCTAAAGCCTTTCATATTTGTGATCTCGCACTCTTTGTGGAGGCGAAGTATAACGATATGTGGTTTTTATCAACGTGTTCTTGTCAGTTGTTGACGTTTTTCTGCATTCTTACCGGTCAGTTTAGCTTTAGAGTACGCCATTAACATGCCCCCGAGTTCGAAAACGTGTTCGGTATTCACAATTAAATGAATTTACTACTACTTCTTCACCGAATAGAGCGGTCATAAGGCAGTTGTTTAAACAAAATGAATCGCATTCGACGCCACGGTCCCTCTGCAGCGAGTGTAATTAGTGCAACCATTTTAATCTGGCAACACGTGACAACAAATTCACTTAGTCAGGCTTCACTCTTTGTATTTCCTGAGCTACTTTTATGTTTTCTCGACAACCTATATTTTTCAAATCAGCTCGTCGAGATAAATATGTCAGAAATTTTTGCTGATTTTTCCCACAATTTTTCAATACTTTATGAAATTTTTGATCATTCTTCGAATAGCGTATTTATAAATCACAAGATCAGGACTATGCTATTTTTAAAATTTAAATAACATTATAAATTCGAAAATGTTTTTTTTCCAAAAATCTTGACGTCCAAGGTGAAAACTCATTCGAAAACATTATGTATTAAATCGTTAAGATGTTCAAGAACTTTGTTTACTTATTCGTTGTAAAGTGTAATGGTCGAAACGGGTTAGTTCTTCGTAGTGGATGTGTATCAGATCAACTCTAACGAATGTCGAATCGCTTAAAGTCGATATTGGCCTGAGTGTGGTTTGGTCTGTAGATCAAACAAGTTCTCGGGCGACGAAAAATTGCATGTGGAGGGAGACTTCGGATTACAAATCGTGCCAAGAAAGTAATAAATTTATGTCGGTGTAAAATATTTGGGAGAGATAGATTTTCATTCAGATGGATTAAAATTATCATAATCACTATTGATATTAATTAACACAAATTTTATTTATTTATTTGTTTATCTTGTTTTCGAAATATAGTAAACATTTCAAACAATGTCTGTAACTTATTTTAATGTAAATTATATTCATGTGGTTGACAAAATCAGATGTAATTAATATTTCATCTGATTTAATAATCTAATAATAAGGCCAAAATCACACTAATGTGTGATTTTGACCTTATTCTAGATTTTATTACAGCAGAATGGCGTATTCTTTTTAAATTTTAAAAGTTACGGAAACTAGTTCAAGAAACAATTAGTTATCTCGTATTTTTGGAACAAAATCTGCCAAAACGTCGGATTTCATCAATTGTTTTTCATAGAAACAAATAGTCTTCAAAGCAGCCTAGCCCCACCCACCCACCGTCTATTTTCTTGTAGGATATGTCATTTGCCAAAATCTATCTTATCTTAGCAAATATTAGCCCCGCCCACCCACCCCCTCTTCTCATCCTAACGACTAATTTTATTTCTGTTAAGTAGAAGATCATTCCACCCACTCAGAGCAGATAAAACCAATCACCGAAATGGGGGCCGGGTGGGTGGGCGGGGCTAATTATCTTTTTCTGTCGAGCGAGAGTGGAAACTAATAGAACCTAGGACGCGAAAAAAGTAAAAAAAGTGCTAATTGTAACTTTTTTTCTCGAATATGTCAAAAGTACCAAAGTCAGTTTCATCTCATCAAATATTAGCCCCGCCCACCCACCCTCTGTTTTTTTGGAAGATATTTGATTTGCCAAAATCAACCTTATCTTAGTGAGTACTAGCCCCCCACTCCTCTTTTAATTCTAAGGACTAATTTTACTTCTGTTAAATATAGGAACTTTATTTGATTCAGATCGGATGAAATCATTCACTGAAAAAAAGGCAGGGTGGGTGGGCGGGACTGGTTATGTTCGTCTGTCGAGTGAGACTGGAAACTATAAATAAAATCTAGAATATTCTAATGAAAAAAGTAAAAAAAACCGCTAATCGTATTTTTTTTTTTTGTTATACTATTTGCTATAAAATTTATTTCTTATTTCATGCATCTGACCTGACTGTCAAAATCAGTCTTATCTTATCAAATACTAGTTGCTAATGTTTGATGGCGCCATCTGAAGTAGAGTAAAATAAACCTAATACGTTCGCTCACTGTAGTGAAAATGCGCGTTGACGAAAAATTTGTCCAACGCCCCCTGGATTCCTTGTCCTAAAGCTCACTATTTAGGCGAAGTAAAATTTGTATTAGGTTGTCCAACTATAATATACTTAAACAATGGTTCTATCTTGGCAAAGTTTTAGCCCCACCCACCCTCCCTTCATTTTCTTCAAGGATATGTCATTTACCAAAATCAGTAATGTTCAGTAATGTTACTGGCGTCGATGTTGGAAAGTTAGTTCACTTAGTTCACTAGTTAAATTCACTTAGTCAGGCTTCACTCTTTGTATTTCCTGAGCTACTTTTATGTTTTCTCGACTTTTCATGACCGCCAGAGTACGAAAAGATAGGTCTCCCACATCAGTCTGTCGTTTGTCCGGATTAATGAGATCACCTCTAAATTTTACAATACTTTATGTTATTTAAGTTTTATAAAATAATATGTGGTTTATGAATCCGTTTAACATTACTGATTTAGTGATGACGCTTATTAAAGAAAAGACTCCTATCAAAGGTAGAAGTTGTCGAGGAAAAAAAGAAAATTGAAGGAGAAATTTGTTAATAACTTGTTTTCACGTTCGTCCTTATAAATAATAAATTAAATTAATATATTTTTGTTTCATTAAGAATATAAAGTTAACAAAGAACAGTCTCTTTTGCTCCACGTTGGCCACCAACGAGCGATTTTCATGATTTTTTTTAAACTTTGCTGGTTTTGAATTTGAATTTTTTGTCCTCGATAGTTGATGCTCAGCAAGAACCACGGGAAGGTCTGGAGCAGATCTCGCTAGGAAAGGAGAGGGCTAGGATTTGTTAATGAGGGATAGAACGTTATACAGTACAATACAACAGAAATACAATACAGGTACCTACAATCTAGATACAATACAGAATACATTACAGATGCAGATACAATACACCACCGGAAGAAATTGCACCAAAAATTGAGAAAGTTGCAAAATGAAAACCCAAGCATGCACACCGATGGAACTCGGGACGAAATCTATTGGTCGCAGCGCTCACACGCCCAAGGGAGACCGCAGCCGCATAAATCCAAGGCCGACTGACCTCATCCTTATCGGATGATGCGACCCAGCGTCTAAGGGCCAACAGAAACCCCCAGGCCAAAGCGTCTGACGACATGGAGAATTCAGTCTCGGAACCAAAGAATGCACAGTTGCAAAATTAAAACCCAAGCAAGTGCACCGTGAAAACAAAGCATTTGCACCACTGGAGCTAAATTGGCAAGACCCAAGTTAAGTTAGTAACACATACAATATACAGTACAAAATGCTTCAATTACAAAAGTTACAATATACAAATTTCTCCACGTTTGCCGCCAAAGAGCGATGACTTTGCTCGCTCGTTGCTGTTGCCCAGCAAGAACCAAACAATACGAGGAGGTCTGGAGTGCGTCTTGCCATTAAAAGAGAGGACTATGGTTTGATAGCATGGGTGAAGGACACCGTATTTTGTAAATTTGGACGCCGTACTTTAAAAATGATGCATACGGTATTTTCTGAATTATGAACGCAGTACTTTGTATATTCTAAAGCCGTACTTTATCAGTGCTGAATGCATATACTAGCAACAAATTTAAAAAAAAATCGGGCATTTTTGGAAAAATATCCACTTTTCTTCGTGTTCACAGCACTTAACACAAAACATTTTCGCTAGTATTTATAAACAATTCGGAGCTCCAGTGTTGCTGCTACCAGACCAGAATCAAAACTGAACACAAAGGATCGAAAAAGTGACCTTTTATAGGTGGCTCACGTGACAGTGACATCATCGTACGTCACGATGAGATTGCAAAAATTATTTTTCATATTTTCGCTCAGAAATGGTACATTTTCGGGGTTAATTTAACAATGTTTAAACAAACCAGTTTGTTTTCGCCAACCTCGTGTTCTCAGGAAAATGGTTTTCGGTTTAATTATCATAAATTAATAGTTATCATATTTAAACATTATGAATTGTATTAATTATGTTTAAATTTTATTTAATTATATCGCGAAAATGTATAGCTTTGATCAACCAATTTCAATCGTTTCGAAATTTTCCCAAAATTTAAACATTGTCAAGTAAACGAATCACGGAATCCGATAAATTAAAACTGAAGTCGTGCTTACCCTGTTTTCGGTCCTTTTCGGCAAAAATATCCATTTTCGTTCATGTTCACACCACTAACACAACATATATTCCGTAATATTTATTAATAATAAACTAGAAATTCGCGAAAACGCCCCACTTTTACGCCAAAACGACGCGACGATCTTGCCGCCATCAAACAGAAATTAATACTGAGCACAAACGACTGCGAAACGTGACCTTCGGACAGGTAGCTCAGGTGACAGTGACGTCATCGTACATCACGATGAGATTGCAAAAATTATTTTCCATATTTTGGCCGGGAAAATGCACATTTTCGGGGATAATTTAACAATGTTTTAACAAATTGATTTGTTTTTAATAATTTCGGGCTTGTAAGAGAACGAGTTTCGGTTTAATTATCGTATATCGATGCTTATCATATTTAAACATTATAAATGATATTAATTATGTTTAAAATTTATTAATTTAGATAGTGAAAATGTATAACTTTGATCAACCGAATTCAATCGTTTCGAAAATTTTTCCAAAATTTAAACATTGTCGAATAAACGAATCAGGGAATCCGATAAATTAAAACTGAAGTCGTACTTACCCTGTTTTCGGTCCTTTTTGGAAAAATATCCATTTTCGTTCATGTTCACAGTACTAATACAACACATTTTCACTAATATTTATTAATAATAAATTAGAAATTCGTGAAAAGAGCCCTACTTTTAAGCCAAAACAGAGCTCTGATGTTGCTGCCACCAAACCGAAATCAAAACTAAACACAGAGGACGGCGAAACGTGACCTTCGGACAGGTAGCTCAGGTGACAGTGACGTCATCCTACGTCACGATGAGATTGCAAAAATTATTTTCCACATTTTGGCCGAGAAAATGCACATTTTCGGGGATAATTTAACATTGTTTAAACAAATTGATTTGTTTTTAATAATTTCGGGCTTGTAGGAGAACGAGTTTCGGTTTAATTATCATATATTGATGCTTATCATATTTAAACATTATAAATGATATTAATTATGTTTAAAATTTATTAATTTAGATCGTGAAAATGTATAGCTTTGATCAACCGATTTCAATCGTTTCGAAAATCTTCCCAAAATTGAAACATTGTCAAACGAATCACGAAATCCGATAAATTAAAACTGAAGTCGTACTTACCCTGTTTTCGGTCCTTTTCGGAAAAATATCCATTTTCGTTCGTGTTCAGAGCACTAACACAACATATTTTTCGTAATATTTATTAATAACAAACTAGAAATTCGCTAAATTACCCCACTTTTACGCCAAAACGACGCAACGATGTTGCCGCAATCGAACAGAAATTAATACTGAACACAAAGGACCGCGAAACGAGACCTTTATACAGGTAGCTCACGTGACATTGACGTCATCGTACGTCACGATGAGGTTGCAAAAATTATTTTTCATATTTTGACCGAGAAAATGCACATTTTGGGGATAATTTAAAAATGTCTAAACAAATTGATTTGTTTTTAATAATTCCGGGCTTGTAGGACAACAAGTTTCGGTTTAATTATCGTATATCGATGCTTATCATATTTAAACATTATAAATGATATTAATTATGTTTAAAATTTATTAATTTACATCGCGAAAATGTATAACTTTGATCAACCGACTTCAATCGTTTCGAAAATTTTCCCAAAATTTAAATATTATCGAGTGAACGAATCACGGAATCCGATAAATTAAAACTGTAGTCGTACTACCCTGTTTTGGGTCCTTTTCGGAAAAATATCCATTTTCTTTCGTGTTCACAACAATAACACAACACATTTTTCCTAATATTTATTAATAATAAACTAGAAATTCGCTAAAACGCCCCACTTTTACGCCAAAATGAAGCGACGATCTTGCCGCCATCAAACAGAAATTAATACTGAACACAAAGGACCGCGAAACGTGACCTTCGGACAGGTAGCTCAGGTGACAGTGACGTCATCGTACGTCACGATGAGATTGCAAAAATTATTTTTCATATTTTAGCTCAGTAATTGTACAATTTCCGGGTAAATTTAACAATGTTTAAACAAATTGATTTGTTTTTAATAATTTCGGGCTTGTAGGAGAACGAGTTTCGGTTTAATTATCGTATATTGATGCTTAACATATTTAAACATTATAAATGATATTAATTATGTTTAAAATTCATTTATTTAGATCGTGAAAATGTATAACTTTAATCAACCGACTTCAATCGTTTCGAAAATTTTCCCAAAATTTAAATATTATCGAGTGAACGAATCACGAAATCCGATAAATCAAAACTGAAGTCGTACTTACCCTGTTTTCGGTCCTTTTCGGAAAAATATCCATTTTCTTTCGTGTTCACAACAATAACACAACACATTTTCCCTAATATTTGTTAATAATAAATTAGAAATTAGCGAAATTACTCTACTTTTACACCAAAAGGACGCGACGATCTTGTCGCCATCAAACAGAAATTAAAACTGAACACAAAGGACCGAAAACGTGACCTTTGGACAGGTAGCTCACGTGACAGTAACGTCATCCTACGTCACGATGAGATTGCAAAAAATTATTTTTCATATTTTAGCTCAGAAATTGTACATTTTCGGGATTAATTTAACAATGTTTTAAACAAACTAATTTGTTTTTTTGCTAACCTCGTGTTCTTAGGAAAATGGTTTTCGGTTTAATTATCATATATTAATAGTTATCATAGTTAAACATTGTGAATTTTCTTAATTATGTTTAAATTCTATTTAATTATTTGGCGAAAATGTATAGCTTTGACCCACCAAACTTCCATCGTTTCGAAAATTTTTCCAAAATTTAAACATTGTCTAATAAACGAATCAGGGAAATCCGATAAATAAAACTGAAGTCGTACTTACCCTGTTTTCGGTCCTTTTCGGAAAAATATCCATTTTCGTTCGTGTTCACAGTACTAATACAACACATTTTCACTAATATTATATTAAAATAAATTAGAAATTCGTGAAAAGAGCCCCACTTTTTAAACCAAAACAGAGCCTGATGTTTCGCCCCCAAAACCCAAATCAAAACAAACAC
>CM039450.1:3885245-3906842 GCA_022388445.1 Zophobas atratus | reverse complement strand
CTTTTTCGTCCTGTTTCGTCATTATTATCCTTTTTCGTCCTTTTCGTCCTTTTTCGTCCTTTTTCGGCGTTATTGGCCTTTTTCGTCCTGTTTCGTCATTATTATCCTTTTTCGTCCTTTTCGTCCTTTTTCGTCCTTTTTCGTTTTTTTTGTCCTTTTCGTCCTTTTTCGTCCTTTTCGTTCTTTTTCGTCCTTTTCGTTCTTTTTCGTCCTTTTTCGTCCTTTTCATCTTTTGAGTACTTTTTCGTCATTTCTCGTCCTTTTAGTCCATTTTCGACCTTTTTCGTCCTTCTCGTCCTTCTTCGTCCTTTTCGTCCTCTTTCGTTCTTTTTCGTTTTTTTGTCCTTTTCGTCGTTTTCGTTCTTTTTCGTCCTTTTCGTCCTTTTCCGTCCTGTTTCGTCCGTTTCGTTCTTTTCGTCCTTTTTTGTCCTTTTGGTCCTTTTTCATCCTTTCCGTCTTTACTCGTCCTTTTTCATCATTTTTTGTCTTTTCGTCCTTTTTCGTCCTATTTCGTCCATTTCGTCCTTCTTTGTTTTTTTCGTACTGTTTCGTCCTTTTCGTCCTTTTTGGGCCTTATTGGCCTTTTTCGTCCTGTTTCGTCCTTATTATCCCTTTTCGTCCTTTTCGTCCTTTTTCGTCCTTTTTCGTCCTTCTAGTTCTTTTTCGTCCTTTTTCCTCCTTATTTGTCCTTTGTCGCCCTTTTTCGTCCTATTCGTCTTTTTCATCCTTTGCCTTCCTTCTTCCTCCTTTTTCGTCCTTTTCGTCCTTTTCGTCCTTTGAGTATGTTTTCGTCATTTCTCGTCCTTTTAGTCATTTTTCGTCCTTTTTCGTTCTTTTTCGTCCTTTTCGTCCGCTTTCGTCCTTTTCATCCTGTTTCGTTCTTTTTCGTTTTTTTGTCCTTTTCGTCCTTTTTCGTCCTTTTCGTCTTTTTTCGTCCTGTTTCGTTCTTTTTCGTCATGTTTCGTCCTGTTCGTCCTTTTCGTTCTTTTCGTCCTTTTTTGTCCTTTTCGTCCTTTTTCATCCTGTCCGTCTTTACTCGTCCTTTTTCATCATTTTGTGTCTTTTCGACCTTTTCGTCCTTTTTCGCCCCTTTCTCGTCCTTTCTCGTCCTTTTTTGTCCTTTCTCTTCCTTTTCGTCCTTCTTCGTCCTTTTCAGTCCTTTTTCGTCGTTTTTCGTCCTTATCGTCCTTTTTCGTCCTTTCTCGTCCTTTTCGTCCTTTTTCGTCCTTTTCGTCTTTCTTCGTCCTTTTTTGTCCTTTTCGTCCTTTTTCGTCCTTTGTCGTCCTTCTTCGTTCTTCTCGTCCTTTTCGTCCTTTCTCGCCCCTTTCGTCCTGTTTCGTCCTTTTCTTTCTTTTTCGTCCTTTTCATCTTTTTGGTCCTTTTCGTCCTCTTTCGTCCTTTTTCGTTTTTTTGTCCTTTTCGTCCTTTTTCGTCCTTTTAGTCCATTTTCGTCATTTTTCGTCCTTTTTCGTTTTTTTGTCCTTTTCGTCCTTTTTCGTCCTTTTAGTCCATTTTCGTCCATTTTCGTCCTTTTTCGTCCTTTTCGTCCTTCTTCGTCCTTTTCGTCCTGTTTCGTCCTTTATCGTTTTTTTGTCCTTTTGGTCGTTTTCGTTCTTTTTCGTCCTTTTCGTCCTTTTTCGTCCTGTTTCGTCCTTTTCGTTCTTTTCGTCCTTTTTTGTCCTTTTGGTCCTTTTTCATCCTTTCCGTCTTTACTCGTCCTTTTTCATCATTTTTTGTCTTTTCGGTCTTTTTCATCCTTTTTCGTCCATTTTCGTCCATTTCGTCCTTTTTGGTCCTTTTTCGTCCTTTTCTGTTTTTTTCGTACTGTTTCGTCTTTTTCGTCCTTTTTCGTCCTGTTTCGTCCTTTTCTTCCTTTTTCGTCCTTTTCATCTTTTTGGTCCTTTTTCGTCCTTTCCGTCTTTACTCGTCCTTTTTCATCATTTTTTGTCTTTTCGGCCTTTTTCATCCTTTTTCGTCCATTTTCGTCCATTTCGTCCTTTTTGGTCCTTTTTCGTCCTTTTCTGTTTTTTTCGTACTGTTTCGTCTTTTTCGTCCTTTTTCGTCCTGTTTCGCCCTTTTCTTCCTTTTTCGTCCTTTTTCGTCCTTTTCGTCTTTCTTCGTCCTTTTTTGTCCTTTTTCGTCCTGTTTCGTCCTTTTGCGTCCTTTTTCGCCTCTTCATTCTTTTTCGTCTTTTTGCTCCTTTTCGTCCTGACCTGGGGTGGGATTTTGTTTCTTGATCGAAGTGATAAATTATCACTTGCGGTAAATCTCATTGCGTAGCTTTTAAATGCAAAGTTTGCATTTATTCTTTGCATATAAACTTATTAAATGCTCAAAAGTTTACAATTACCTCAATTTTAAGAACTTATCACTCAAAATTACGATTTTGAACTTCTATTTTGATATAAATTTCGAGGTTATGTCTCCAAAATTTATCACTTGATTCAGAGCTATCGAGAAAATATCACTCCATGAAGACTTGATTTCGTGACAGAATCGAGAAATGTGACAGAAATGTCTCACCAACTCAGCCTCTCAACCAATCAGAAAACGAGATTTTATCACTATCGAGAAACAAAATCGCACTCCTGACCTGTTTTTGAGTTAATTTTGGAACCTCGTTTTTTTTTTGAAAATTTAAACCTGTCTTGAAATTCTACGTCTGTTTGGAAAGAATGTGAAGGTTTTATCAGGTACTAGCCCCGTCCATCCGCCCTCTTCTCTTAGAGGGTATCTCATTTGCCAAAATCGGTCTTATCTTGACAAGTACTAATGATTAACTTTTACAAAAATTGATGATAATTTGGAAACATTACGAGTTGACTTATGTGCGTAAGGCAGGAATTTTGAATATCTTCTCTAGAATTTAGTTGGGTATGCTTTAATGGATTTTTCTTTTATTGGGTTTGTTTTTGTTTATAATTTATAAATGTCTTATTACATGTTTTTAATTAATGAAAAATAAATTGTTTTATTAATAGTAATGCACAACGATTAATGACCACTGGTATCGCAGTGAATAGTTAATCCGACATTTTCCACACACCCGGTATAATAATTAATGAATACCTAGGCAACCCACAATGCACATTCTAGATTTTGTAGAGTGCAACATTTTGGTTGTATAAGGTCAAGTTTATTTATCTTCTGGTTTTTGTTACAGCATGCAAATCATAATGACAAAGCTGTTTATGTTTACAATTATATCTGAAGAATGGAAGGGATTTTATAAATAACCACAGAGAGAATGTCTGTGAACTTGGTACGTAACGGAGTACCTACTGGCACAAATTTATTCGTAACAAAATCGTAAAACATTTACAAAATGTAATAACGTGAAAAACAATCCAAATTAAAGTTCGTCTTTACCAGAAATCAAATTTTCGCCCTCTTTAAAGTTCAACGACTTCCAAAAGCTTCTACTAGTCGCTAGTTCGTCGGTCGTTTTGAGCTGAATATCGCCAGATTCAAACCCATTTACTTCAAGATATGTCAGCTCGTTGGAAGCCGTGGGTTTCCAGTCTACACCACCCAAAGTAGGTTTGCTACAACGCGAATACATAATAATACGTTATAATTATGGTACATTGGTACTACTTACCCAGTTTTTGCAAACGCTACTAACATATCCAGAAGTACGTCTTTCATTTTGTGTTCGTCGGGGGTTAAAGGTATGGGCATGTACGTTGGTCCGAAGAAGTACTTAATGTCGGCACCATGACCAACAACTACAAAATTACGATTTAAACACGATCATTTAAAGAAAAACGGTACTTTTCAGCTCGTTGTTGTCTCCAGGATAGCCGAACAGGTAATAATAGACTGGAGATTTGTTCACTTTGGCTTGCATACGTACTGCCGTTTCTGCTTCATTGAGGAAAAACCGATCGCTAAAAATCTGGATCAATTTTAGTACGTTTTCTTTATTGATGTGTTCGTCACCAAGGTAATGTTCTTTGATTTTTCTGGCAGTACTTTTCCACAACGACGACGGTAAAGTGTAATTAAATTCTAAGAAAGCTGGAGCCCAGTCTTCCCAATGGGCATCAATATTGTCTAGATCTTCCATGAAGACTTAATAATTGAATTAGACATGGTAGTACCGAATGAGGACTTACTTACACATTACGGGGAAGAACCCTTCATGGACTGCCATAGACGCAATCCACGGTACGTCGTACACGTCTCCATTCTTCAGTAAGTAGTACGGATCTGCACTTAAAAAGGGATTCGGGCCTCCTTTTTCAATGACAGGTCCAAACGGGACGCAAGGCATGAATTTATAGTTAAAAAATAACGAAAGTTTGTCTAAGAGATGTCGGTAGGGTCGTTGCTTCAAACAATCAACCATTACTCGAGTGGAAGTCGTAGGGCACCCCACTGCATCAGACAGTTTCTTAGCCCTCATCAAAGGGTGTTCTTGGACGGAAAACGGGTTCAAAGCGAGACCGCTCTGAGCAAACCCTCGATGGAACAAACCTCTCGAAAGCTTAGAAAAGTAGTGCAAATGGACACTTGAACCTCCAGCTGACAATCCATTGATTGTTACAGAGTTTGGGTTTCCGCCAAAACTAGCTATATTGTCTCGGACCCACTTCAAAGCCAGTGTTTGGTCTTTAAGACCGGTATTTCCAGGTACTACGTCGTCCTCGGTACTTAAGAAACCCAAAATTCCCAAACGATAGTTAAAATTGACGTAGATTACGTCCCGGTCCATCAAATGGGTCGGGGGGGAATAGGCGTTACCACTACCATACAAATATGCCCCTCCATGGATGTGCACGATGACATCTAGGTTTTCGTCCGGGTTTGGACTCTCACGGGGTACGAAAACATTAATATAGAGACAGTCTTCATCGCCTGTTATTTCACTAGGATTAATCATACTAGTTTGGGCACATTGGAATAACGTGGTGGCATTCCAGACACCACTCCAAGGCTCAACGGGTTCAGGTTCCTGGTAGTACTAATTGTGAAAACATTATTTAAAAATAATAACTTACCTCAAAACGTCGCTCTCCAATTGGTGGTTTGGCAAAAGGGATGCCTTCAAATGCCGAAAATGTTCTACCTTCGAAGGAAACTTTGTGGTGGCCGCGAATCTCCCCCAGAGGTGTCTTCACCAGGGGGAGTTTCTCACCGGAAACACCTTAAAAAACGCTTGAAAAAAATATAAAACTACGCACGATTTACCTAAAGTGAGGAGCGTGAGGAAGGCGAGAAGTACCAACATTTTACGAACTGTCACAATGATTAAGTAATCTTTCCACCGTGTGATCAAAACCGAAGGTCACCGGACTATTTATAGTGTAATGGTTAATGGTACACCTGTTATCTATATTTTTCGATTATCGCAAAAGTGATATATGTTTTTTAATGAAAGTCATGATGACCCTGAAAATTTTCTTGCTCACTGTGTTCGTTAATATAGTGTAAATTTTATGTACACTAATCGGTTAAAGTAAATTCTTCATGTTTATTTGTGTTAATTCCTAAGCGTTAACTAAGGGAGTATTGTAATGGAGTCCACTGGATGACTGGCTACTTTTATGTTTTCTCGACTTTTCATGACCCCTAGAGCACGACAAAATAGGTCTCTCGTTTCCGTCTGTCCCCACCAACAATAGGATGACGTCATCTCCAAAAATTACGTTAGTAAATACTATTGCAATTGTATAAAATAAAATACTCCAAAAATTGATGACGTCACTTCAAAATTATTCGTTTCCTCGATTTTTCAAATTCTTGATTTTTATTTTTCATTTCTCCATTTTTGTTTTTTTTTTTCTCGTTTTTATATCTTAATTTTTCCAGTTCTTCTTTCTGCTTTATAATTTTTCGGTTATTTAATTTTTCAAATTTCCAAGCTTTGATTTTTCAATTCCTCGATATCCAATTTTAATGTTTTTTAATTTTTGAATTTCTGTTTCTTTTTCAAATTTTTGTTTTCTTCGATTTTTTTAAGTTTTTTATTTCCAATTTCTAGATTTTTCAAAGTTTTCATTTTATTCATTTTTTATTTTTCGATTTTGAATTTTTCGTTTCGGTTTTTTATTCATTTTCTTTATTTTTTCAGCTATTCGAATTTTTAATGTTTCATTTTTTTTTTTCAATTTTAATTTCTTCAGGTTTTCGTTTCTTCAAATTTTCTGTTGGCGAATTTTCAATTTTTCATTTTAGATTTTGTAAATTTTCGATTTATTTAAAATTTCCGAGTTTACAATTTTCAATTTTTCGATTCTTTCATTTTTCATTTCTTCAATTTCTATATTTGCAATTTTTCAGTAGATTTTTTTTTATTGTTTTTTCAATTTTACGACATGCTATTAAATTTTTCAGTTTTTCAATTTCCCAACATTTGAATTTTTCAACCTTTAAATTTTGAACTTTTTCGGTTTGAGTTTCTTGAGTTTTTAGTTTATAATTTTTCCTTTTTTCGATTTGGAATTTTTCGTTACGGTTTTTCTTTTCTTTATTTTTCCAAATATTCGATTTTTCAATGCTTCGAGTTTTTTTTCAATTTTTATTTTCTCAGTTTCTTGTTTCTTCAAATTTTAGATTTCCGATTTTTCAGTTTTTCATTTTAGATTTTGCAATTTTTCCATTTAAAATTTCCCGAGTCTTCAATTTTACGATATGCTATTCTCCGAGTTTTCATTTTTAAATTTTTCAGTTTTTCGATTTTTCAAATTTTAGATTTTTACTTTTTTGTGTCTTCAGTTTTTGATTTGCAATTTTTCTAGTTTTCGTTTTAAATTTGTAATAATTATAATTTAAAATTTTTTCACTCTTTCAGTTTTACGATTTTAGAGTTTTTCCTTTTCTCAATTATTGGAATTTAAAACATTTTCATTTATTCGATTTTTCAATTTTGTAATTTTGAATTTTTCGATTTCTCGACATTTAATTTTGAGTGTTTCAATCTTTCATTGTTACAGTTTCTCGATTTTACAATTTTTGGGTTTTCCAATTTTTTGATCCGAGTTTTTTCTTTCCAATTTTTCGATTCATAAATTTTTTCGTTTTTTAATTTCTCCATTTTCAGTTTTTAAATGTTTCAATTTTTTGTTTCTCCAGTTCTTCGATTTGCATATTTTTTGATTTTCCACCTTGACGATTTTGTAATTTTTCGTTTTTTCAGTTTTTTGTTTTTGTATTTTTTTCTGAATTTTTCATTTTTCGATTTTCAACTTTTCATCTTTTCGAATAAAAAAAATGGAAAAATTGCAAAACTGTAAAATTGAAAAACCGAAAAATTATGAAGAAATAATCTAAAAATTGGAAATCAATAACTTGGACAAATTGAAGAAACGAAAAACTGAAAATCAAAGGATTAATTGAGAAATTTAAAATCGAAAAAGTTTTAATTTCTTCAGTTTTTCATTTCTTCAAATTTTCGTTTTGCGATTTTTCATTTTAGATTTGCAATTTTTCGATTTAAAATATTGCGGGTTTTCAATTTTTAATTTTACAATTATTCGATTTTCACTTTTCATTTCTTCAGTTTTTCTATTTGCAATTTTTCAGGTTTTGTTTTTTTATTATCTCATACAATATGCTATTCTCCGAGTTTTCATTCTTAAATTTTTCAGTTTTTTCGATTTTTCAATTTTAGTATTTTTTACTTTTTCGTTTTTTTTTTTAATTTTAGATTTTTCAATTTTTCGTTTGTTCAATTTTGGATTTGCAATTTTTTTAGTTTTCGTTTTAAATGTGTAATAATTATAATTTAAAAAATTATTCTCTTTTTCAATTTTACGATTTGTCGACATTAATTTTTCAGTTTTTCGAACTTTCAATGTTAAAGTTTTTCTACTTTACAATTTTGACGATTCTATAATTTTTCGATTTTATAATTTTTGTGTTTTCCAATTTTCCCATTCGATTTGTTCCAATTTTTCGATTCATTAAGTTTTTCGTTTTTTTAGTTTTTAAATCTTTAATTTTTTGTTTCTTCAGTGCTTCTTTTCGCAATTTTTTGATTTTGTAATTTTTCGTTCTTTCGGTTTTTGATTTGTCAATTGCACGATTTTAGAATTTTTTTATTTTTCAGTTATTGGATTTTAGAACTTTTTCATTTAAACAACTTTTCAATTTTTCGAATTTTAGTTTTTCAGTTTTTCGATTTTACAATATTTCGCTTTTACGATTTTGCACTTTTTAATTTTAAATTTCTGTTTCTTTTTCAAATTTTTGTTTCTTCGATTTTTTAAGTTTTTCATTTTCAATTTCTAGTTTTTTCAAAGTTTTCATTTTATTCATTTTTTATTTTTAATTTTGCGATTTCCCAATTTTTACATTTTTTTGTTTTGATTTAAAAAGTCGAAAAACCAAAAAGTCCGAAAAAACTGAAAAATCGAAAAATTTCAGATTGAAAAAAAAGAAAAATTATAAAATCAGAACATTGAAAAACAAAAAAAATTGCAAACCAAAAATTTGAAGAAATGAAAAACTGAAAATTTGCAAAATGGAAATAGTGGAAAATCGTTCAGTTTTTTGATTTACAATTTTTCGAGTTTTTCAATTTTCCAACTATTGATTTTAATTTTTTCAGGTTTTCGTTTCTTCAAATTTTCTGTTTGCGAATTTTCAATTTTTCATTTTAGGTTTTGTAAATTTTCGATTTATTTAAAATCTCCGAATTCACAATTTTCAATTTTTCGATTCTTTCATTTTTCATTTCTTCAATTTCTATATTTGCAATTTTTCAGTAAATCTTTTTTTTTATTGTTTCTTCAATTTTACGACATGCTATTAAATTTTTCAGTTTTTTCAATTTCCCAACATTTGAATTTTTCAATCTTTAAATTTTGAACTTTTTCGGTTTGAGTTTCTTGAGTTTTTAGTTTTTAATTTTTCCTTTTTTCGATTTGGAATTTTTCGTTTCGGTTTTTCTTTTCTTTATTTTTTCAATTATTCGATTTTTCAATGTTTCGATTTTTATTTCAATTTTTATTTTCTCAGTTTTTTGTTTCTTCAAATTTTAGATTTGCGATTTTTCAGTTATTCATTTTAGATTTTGCAATTTTTCCATTTAAATTTTCCCGAGTTTTCAATTTTTAATTTTTCAGTTTTTGTTTTTTTATTGTTTCATACAATATGCTATTCTCCGAGTTTTCACTCCTCAAATTTTTCAGTTTTTCGATTTTTCAATTTAAAAATTTTTTACTTTTTAGTGTTTTTTTAATTTTAGATTTTTCAATTTTTCGTTTGTTCAATTTTGGATTTGCAATTTCTCTAGTTTTCGTTTTAAATGTGTAATAATTATAATTTAAAAAATTATTCACTTTTTCAGTTTTACGAATTGTCGACATTTAATTTTTCAGTTTTTCGAACTTTCAATTTTAAAGTTTTTCTACTTTACAATTTTGACGATTCTATAATTTTTCGATTTTATAATGTTTGTGTTTTCGAATATTCCTATTCGATTTGTTTTTTCTTTCCAATTTTTCGATTTATTAAGTTTTTCGTTTTTTAGTTTTTAAATCTTTAATTTTTTGTTTCTTCAGTGCTTCTTTTCGCAATTTTTTGATTTTGTAATTTTTCGTTTTTTCGGTTTTTGATTTTTCAATTGCACGATTTTAGAATTTTTCTATTTTTCAGTTATTGGATTTTACAACTTTTTCATGTAAACAACTTTTCAATTTTTCGATTTTTAGTTTTTCAGTTTTTCGATTTTACAATTTTTCGCTTTTTCGATTTTGCACTTCTTTTTTAATTTCTGTTTCTTTTTGAAATTTTTGTTTCTTCGATTTTTTAAGTTTTTCATTTCCAATTTCTAGATTTTTCAAAATTTTTGATTTTATTCATTTTTTATTTTTAATTTTGCGATTTCCCAATTTTTACATTTTTTATTTATTTTCTTAATTTTTTTAGCTATTCGAATTTTTAATGTTTCAATTTTTTTTCAATTTTAATTTTTTCAGGTTTTCGTTTCTTCAAATTTTCTGTTTGCAAATTTTCAATTTTTCATTTTAGACTTTGTAAATTTTCGATTTATTTAAAATTTCCTAGTTTACAATTTTCAATTTTTCGATTCTTTCATTTTTCATTTCTTCAATTTCTATATTTGCAATTTCTCAGTAGATCTTTTTTTTATTGTTTCTTCAATTTTACGACATGCTATTGAATTTTTCAGTTTTTCAATTTCCCAACATTTGAATTTTTCAATTTTTAAATTTTGAACTTTTTCGGTTTGAGTTTCTTGAGTTTTTAGTTTTTAATTTCCCCTTTTTTCGATTTGGAATTTTTCGTTGCGGTTTTTCTTTTCTTTATTTTTTCAATTATTCGATTTTTTTTTCAATTTTTATTTTCTCAGTTTTTTTGTTTCTTCAAATTTTAGATTTGCGATTTTTCAGTTTTTCATTTTAGATTTTGCAATTTTTCCATTTAAAATTCCCCGAGTTTCCAATTTTTAATTTTTTATTTCTTCAATTTTTCTACTTCCAATTTTTCAGTTTTTCTTTTTTTCTTTCTTCAATTTTACGATATGCTAATCTTCGAGTTTTCATTTTTAAATTTTTCAGTTTTTTCGATTTTTCAACTTTTAGATTTTTACTTTTTCGTTTTCTTCAATTTTTCTAGTTTTCGTTTTAAGTCTGTGCTAATTATAATTTAAAAGTTTTTTTCACTCTTTCAGTTTTACGATTTTAGAGTTTTTGCTTTTCTCAATTATTGGAATTTAAAACATTTTCATTTATTCGATTTTTCAATTTTGCAATTTTGAATTTTTCAATTTCTCGACATTTAATTCTGAGTGTTTCGATCTTTATTGTTACAGTTTTTCGATTTTACAATTTTTGGGTTTTCCAATTTTTTGATTCGAGTTTTTTCTTTCCAATTTTTCGATTCATACATTTTTTCGTTTTTTAATTTCTCCATTTTTAGTTTTTAAATGTTCAATTTTTTGTTTCTCCCAGTTCTTCGATTTGCAATTTTTTGATTTTCCTCCTTTACGATTTTGTAATTTTTCGTTTTTTCTCAGTTTTTTGTTTTGCATTTTTTTCTGAATTTTTTATTTTTCGATTTTCAACTTTTCATCTTTTTGAATATAAAAGAGTGGAAAAATTGCAAAATTGTAAAATTGAAAAACCGAAAAATTATGAAGAAATAATCTAAAAATTGGAAATCAATAACTTGGAAAAATTGAAGAAACGAAAAACTGAAAATCGAAGGATTAATTGAGAAATTTAAAATCGAAAAAGTTTTAATTTCTTCAGTTTTTCATTTCTTCAAATTTTCGTTTTGCGATTTTTCATTTTAGATTTGCAATTTTTGGATTTAAAATATTGCGAGTTTTCAATTTTTAATTTTATAATTATTCGATTTTCATTTTTCATTTCTTCAGTTTTTCTATTTGCAATTTTTCAGTTTTTCTTTTTTTATTGTTTCATACAATATGCTATTCTCCGAGTTTTCATTCTTAAATTTTTCAGTTTTTCGATTTTTCAATTTTAAAATTTTTTACTTTTTCGTTTTTTTTTAATTTTAGATTTTTTCAATTTTTAGTTTGTTCAATTTTGGATTTGCAATTTTTCTAGTTTTTGTTTTAAATGTGTAATAATTATAATTTAAAAAATTATTCACTTTTTCAATTTTACGAATTGTCGACATTTGGTTTTTCAGTTTTTCGAACTTTCAATGTTAAAGTTTTTCTACTTTACAATTTTGACGATTCTATAATTTTTCGATTTTATAATGTTTGTGTTTTCCAATTTTCCCATTCGATTTGTTTTTTTCTTTCCAGTTTTTCGATTCATTAAGTTTTTCGTTTTTTAGTTTTTAAATCTTTCATTTTTTGTGTCTTCAGTGCTTCTTTCCGCAATTTTTTGATTTTGTAATTTTTCGTTTGTTCGGTTTTTGATTTTTCAATTGCACGATTTTAGAATTTTTTTATTTTGCAGTTATTGGACTTTAGAACTTTTTCATGTAAACAACTTTTCAATTTTTCGATTTTTAGTTTTTCAGTTTTTCGTTTTTACAATATTTCGCTTTTTCAATTTTGCACTTTTTAATTTTAAATTTCTGTTTCTTTTTCAAATTATTGTTTCTTCGATTTTTTAAGTTTTTCATTTCCAATTTCTAGATTTTTCAAAGTTTTCATTTTATTCATTTTTACTTCCCGAGCGTAAGCAAAGGAAGTATTGTAATCGAGTCCGTCGGCCGACTCTCTACTTTTACGTTTCTCGATCTTTCATGACCCCTAGAGACGAAGAAATAGGTCTCCATTTCCGTCTGTCTGTCCGTCTGTCCGTCTGTCCGTCTGTCCGTCTGTCCGTCTGTCCGTCCGTCTGTCCGTCTGTCCGTCTGTCCGTCTGTCCGTCCGTCTGTCCGTCTGTCCGTCTGTCCGTCCGTCTGTCCGTCTGTTGTCCCGGATTTTTATTAGACAGATAATCTCCGAAAGTACTGGACCGATTTTTGTGAAATTTTGTACTTATATTAGGAATATCATGTAGATGGTAAAAACGCTAACCAAAATTTGTCTAATCATCCCACCACTAATGCGATGACGTCACTTCAATATTGTACATAGTAAATGGGTTTTCAATTGTATAAAATAACATAGTCCTACACATGTAGTTTACAACTCTGAATCGACTTTTCACCCGAAACGTCCAGATTTTTGGAAAAAAAATTAAAATTATAAAACAACATTTTGAAATTTAATTTTAATCTGCTAACCAGAATGCTTTGAAATGTTGCAGATGTTTTTAAGGTCTTAAAGAGCATAATAATGTTTAGTCAAAATTATTTGCTTATCCCCTCCAAAAACGTGATGCGTCAGCTCGAAAGTTTGCCGAATAAATCATATCTAAAATGTACAAATATGATCAGTCTGTACTTGTGATCTATCACTCCATTCATATTTTTTGGATTTGCATATACAGGGTGATTCAAAAAAATTAATGAAAGCGTAAATTTATTTTACTGATTTACTCAGAACTACAAAACGAATGCTTTGAAATCTTGCAGATGTTTTGGGTTATAAAGAGCATAATAAATGTTTAGTCAAAATATATTTGCTTATCCCATCCAAAAATTAATGACGTCAGCTCGAAAGTTTGCGAATAAATCCTATCTAAACTGTACAAAATATGATGAGTCTGTACTTGTGATTTATCACTCCATTGATTTTTTTTGGATTTGCATATACAGGTGACTCAAAAAATTAATGAATGCGTAAATTTATTTTATTGACTTACTCAGGAACTACAAAACGAATTCTTTGAAATCCACTGCGAAAAAAAAACATAATTAGGCATGCAGTCGTCACGTTTCGACAGCGAGGGAAGTACTGTCTAAACTCGTTAGACCAATTTTTTATTTTTAATTTTGCGATTTTGCCAATTTTTACATTTTTTTGTTTTGATTTGAAAGTCGAAATACCAAAAAGTCCGAAAAAAAAAATCGAAAAATTTCGGATTGAAAAAAAGAAAAAATTATAAAATCAGAACATTGAAATGCAAGAAAAATTGCAAACCAAAAATTTAAAGAAACGAAAAACTGAAAAATTGCAAAATGGAAATAGTGAAAAATCGAAAAATTGCAAATCGAAGAAATGAAGAAACAAAGATTAAAATACTGAAACAGTGAAAATTGAGAAATTTAAAATCGAAAAAAAAATAATAAACCGAAAAATTGATAAGAAAAAGAGCTGAATCGAATCGAAAAATTGGAAAACTCAAAAATTGTAAAACTAGCATTGACAGTTCGAAAAATTAAATATTGAGAAAATTAAAAGTAAAAAATCGAAAAATTAACAATCCAAAAACTGAAAATCGACTCCTGATTTTATAATTTTTCGTTGATTGAGTTTTTCAAATTTCCAATTTTTGATTTTTCATTTTCTCAGTTTTCCAATATGGAAATTGTAAATTTTTCAATTTTTGGATTTCTTGATTATCCGATCTTTCGTTTCTTCGATTTTGCACTTTTTCGATTTTTTTGATCTTTCGAATTCTCAATTTTTCGTTTCTTCAATTTTTCCATTTTTTAGATTTTACTTTTCCATTATAATCAACCCAGTAGTTCTGAAGATGATTTCTTCGCCACATATAGGACAGACAAAGACCCGAAAAATAATTAAAACCATGCTCAAAAATTTATAGCTCGTCTTTAATAGCATTAAGATTTTCGCCTTCCAAAAAATCCAAAGACTGCCAGAACCCTCTGGTGCTCAATTCTTCCGTCGTTCTTAATTCAACTTCTTCAAATTTGACGCCATTTACACTAAGATAAGTCAGCTTGTCATAAGAGGTGGGTTTCCACTCTTTTGCACCTAACTTCGCCTTTCTGGAAAACAAAAATCAAACCAAATAAACCAACAACAATTTTCGTTTTTACCCATTTGTTGCAAACGAAACTACCATTTCCAGAAGCAAATCTTTCATTTTGAGCTCGTTGGGGGTGAGCGGCGTGGGTTCAAAAAACGGACCAAAAAAGTATTTGGCGTCAGCACCATGCGTAACAACTGAAATTTGAGTCATAATTTTTTTTCAAAAAATTGAGTGACATACTTTTGTTGTCGTTGTTGTCACCAGGATAAGCAAAAATGTAATAATACACTGGCGATTTAGCTACTTTTGCTTGCATTCGAACTGACGTTTCCGCATCGGCTAGGAAAAATCTGTCGCTAAACATCTGGACTAGCTTGAGGACATTGTTTTTAGTGAAGTGGTCGTCGCCGAAATAAAATTGTTTGATTTTTTTGGAGACTGGAGCCCATTGTGACGGGTGGAGGGTGTAGTTGAATTCTAAGAACTTGGTGCTAAATCTTCCCAGTTTTTATCAACGTAGTCCAAATCCTCGATGAAGTCTGAAACGTTTATTATAGTCAAAAACGGGAATATTTTAAACGTGAGTACTTGCTGTTGACCAGAAATAGTCCTTCGTGAGACGTCGTAGAAACTACCCATGGGACATCATACACTTGCCCAGTCTTCAGTAAAATATAAGGATCTGTCGCTAGAAATGGTCTGGATCCTCCTTTTTCAACCACAGGACCAAAAGGTATACACGGCAAAAACCCATAAGTGAAGAAAGAACTAATTTTACTCAGGATGTGTTTAGCCGGTCTTTGCTTCAAACACTCCACTAAACCTCTCGTCGAACTAGAAGGACACCCAACCGCCGCCCCCAGTTTTTTCGCTCTCATTAAAGGCTCCTCTTGGATCGTAAAAGGGTTCAAACCCACACCACTCTGCGAAAAACCTCTTGAAACAAACCTCTAGACAGAGGCGAAAAATAGTGCAACTGAACACTGGCTCCTCCAGCTGATAACCCAGTAATGGTAACAGAACCCGGGTTTCCACCAAAACTGGCAACATTATCTCGTACCCACTCCAGTGCCAAAACTTGGTCCTTCAAACCATTATTTCCAGGAACCACGTCATCTTCAGTACTCAAGAACCCAAAAACCCCAACCGGTAGTTGAAAGTGACGAAAACGACTTCGTGGTCCATCAGAAAATCGGGACGCGAGTAAGAGTGGCCGCTGCGGTAATAAAAGCACCTCCGTGGATATGAACCACGACGTCCAGATTGTCGCCAGGATTTGGGGTTTGTCTGGGCACGTAGACGTTGATGTGGAGACAGTTTTCGTCTCCTGTGGTTTGGTCTGGATGGAGCATGAAGGTTTGGGCACACTCGGACAGAAAAGTGGCGTTCCAGGTGCCATACCAAGTTTCCACGGGTTCGGGTTCCTGTACCAACGATGCAAGATTTCGTTTCATTGTAATAGTGGTACTTACCTCGAAGCGTCTATTTCCGAGTGGGGGTTTGGCGAAAGGAATGCCTTCGAAAGCGGAAAAGGTGCGACCTTCATGGGACGTTTTGTGGTACCCTTGGACTGTACCAAGGGGTGTCAGTATCACAGGTTTTTGGCAATAAACATTTAGAATTAGTAGACAAAAAATAAAAATGTTTGTTAGCATGTTGCTAGAACTTGTTTAATTCGTCATTAGTGAACCAAGGTACAAGATAAGGAAAAATCTGTTTGTTTACTTTATAGATACGAGTCATTACAATTTCACACTTGTTATCGTTACAAAATATATTATGCAATTCATGCTTGACTTTTATTATACACTGAATTTACAAATCGGTTCTAGCGCTCTGTTCCAACTTTTACAAAAATTGCCAAAAGTGGACGGGAGCCAGTTCGTTGACTATTTTTAAAGTAATGTCATCTGTTCTTGGACCTTTGATGTCAAGTGTTAGTTTTAAAATTTACGATTTTACAATTTTTGAGTTTCTTAATTTTTTTCGATTTTAAGTTTCTCAATTTTCACTGTTTCAGTATTTTAATCTTTCGTTTCTTCATTTCTTCGATTTGCAATTTTTCGATTTTTCACTATTTCCATTTTGCAATTTTTCAGTTTTTCGTTTCTTCAAATTTTTGGATTGCAATTTTTCTTGTTTTTCAATGTTCTGATTTTATAATTTTTCTTTTTTTCAATCTGAAATTTTTCGATTTTTCAGTTTTTTCGGACTTTTTGGTTTCTCGACTTTTCAAATCAAAACAAAAAATGTAAAAATTGGGAAATCGCAATACTAAAAATAAAAAATGAATAAAATGAAAACTTTGAAAAATCTAGAAATTGGAAATGAAAAACTTAAAAAATCGAAGAAACAAAAATTTGAAAAAGAAACAGAAATTTAAAATTAAAAAGTGCAAAATCGAAAAAGCGAAATATTGTAAAATCGAAAAACTGAAAAATTAAAAATCGAAAAATTGAAAAGTTGTTTAAAGGAAAAAGTTCTAAAATCCAATAACTGAAAAATAGAAAAATTCTAAAAACGTGCAATTGAAAAATCAAAAACCGAAAAAACGAAAAATTACAAAATCAAAAAATTGCGAAAAGAAGCACTGAACAAAAAATTATAGATTTAAAAACTAAAAAACGAAAAACTTAATGAATCGAAAAATTGGAAAGAAAAAACAAATTGAATGGGAAAATTGGAAAACACAAACATTATAAAATCGAAAAATTATAGAATCGTCAAAATTGTAAAGTAGAAAAACTTTAACATTGAAAGTTCGAAAAACTGAAAAATTAAATGTCGACAAATCTTAAAATTGAAAAAGTGAATAATTTTTTAAATTACAATTATTACACATTTAAAACGAAAACTAGAAAAATTGCAAATCCAAAATTGAACAAACGAAAAATTGAAAAATCTAAAATTAAAAAAAAACTAAAAAGTAAAAAAATTTTAAATTGAAAAATCGAAAAACTGAAAAATTTGAGGAATGAAAACTCGGAGAATAGCATATTGTATGAAACAATAAAAAAACAAAAACTGAAAAATTGCAAATAGAAAAACTGAAGAAATTAAATCTTTTTCGATTTTAAATTTCTCAATTAATCCTTCGATTTTCAGATTTTCGTTTCTTCAATTTTTCTAAGTTATTGATTTCCAATCTTTAGATTATTTCTTCACAATTTTCCGCTTTTTCAATTTTACAATTTTGCAATTTTTCCATTTTTTTTATTCGAAAAGATGAAAAGTTGAAAATCGACAAATAAAAAATTCAGAAAAAATGCAAAAACAAAAAACTGAAAAAAACGAAAAATTACAAAATCGTAAAGGTGGAAACTCAAAAAATTGCAAATCGAAGAACTGGAGAAACAAAAAATTGAAACATTTAAAAACTAAAAATGGAGAAATTAAAAAACGAAAAAATTTATGAATCGAAAAATTCGAAAGAAAAAACTCGAATAAAAAAATTGGAAAACCCAAAAATTGTAAAATCGAAAAACTGTAACAATGAAAGGTCGAAACACTCAAATTAAATGTCGAGAAATTGAAAATTTCAAAATTGCAAAATTGAAAAATCGAATAAATGAAAATGTTTTAAATTCCAATAATTGAGAAAACAAAAAACTCTAAAATCGTAAAACTGAAAGAGTGAAAAAAATTTCAAATTATAATTATTACAGATTTAAAACGAAAAAGTAAAAATCTAAAAGCTGAAAAATCGAAAAACTGAAACATTTAAAAATGAAAACTCGGAGAATAGCATATCGTAAAATTGAAGAAACAAAAATAGAAAAACTGCAAAATTGGAACTAGAAAAATTGAAGAAATGAAAAATTAAAAATTGAAAACTCGGGAAATTTTAAATGGAAAAATTGTAAAATCTAAAATGAAATATTGATAAATCGCAAATCTAAAATTTGAAGAAACAAAAAACTGAGAAAATAAATATTCAAAAAAAAAATCGAAGTATTGAAAAATCGAATAATTGAAAAAATAAAGAAAAGAAAAACCGAAACGAAAACTTCCAAATCGAAAAAAGGAAAAATTAAAAACTAAAAACTCAAGAAACTCAAACCGAAAAAGTTCAAAATTTAAAGATTGAAAAATTCAAATGTTGGGAAATTGAAAAACTGAAAAATTCAATAGCATGTCGTAAAATTGAAGAAACAATAAAAAAAAGATCTACTGAAAAATTGCAAATATAGAAATTGAAGAAATGAAAAATGAAAGAATCGAAAAATTGAAAATTGTAAACTCGGAAATTTTAAATAAATCGAAAATTTACAAAATCTAAAATAAAAAATTGAAAATTCGCAAACAGAAAATTTGAAGAAACGAAAACCTGAAAAAATTAAAATTGAAAAAAATTGAAACATTAAACATTCGAATAGCTGAAAAAATAAAGAAAATAAATTAAAAAACCGAAACGAAAAATTCAAAATCGAAAAATGAAAAATTAAAAACTGAAACTCAGGAAACTCAAATCGAAAAAGTGCAAAATATAAGTACAGATTGAAAGATTCAATAGTTGGAAAATTGAAAAACTCGAAAAATTGTAAATCAAAAAACTGAACGATTTTGCACCATTTCCATTTTGCAATATTTCAGTTTTTCGTTTCTTCCAATTTTTGGTTTGCAATTTTTCTTGTTTTTCAATGTTCTGATTTTATAATTTTTCTTTTCTTCAAACTGACTTTTTCGATTTTTCAGTTTTTTCGGACTTTTTGGTTTTTCGACTTTTCAAATCAAAACAAAAAAATGTAAAAATTGGGAAATCGCAAAATTAAAAATAAAAAATGGATAAAATGAAAACTTTGAAAAATCTAGAAATTGGAAATGAAAAACTTCAAAAATCGAAGAAACAAAAATTTGAAAAAGAAACAGAAATTTAAAATTAAAAAGTGCAAAATCGAAAAAGCGAAATATTGTAAAATCGAAAAACTGAAAAATTAAAATCAAAAATTGAAAAGTTGTTTAAATGAAAACGTTCTAAAATCCAATAACTGAAAATAGAAAAATTCTAAAAACGTGCAATTGAAAAATCAAAAACCGAAAAAACGAAAAATTACAAAATCAAAAAATTGCGAAAAGAAGCACTGAAGAAACAAAAATTTAAAGATTTAAAAACTAAAAAACGAAAAACTTAATGAATCGAAAAATTGGAAAGAAAAAACAAATCCAATGGGAAAATTGGAAAACACAAACATTATAAAATCGAAAAATTATAGAATCGTCAAAATTGTAAAGTAGAAAAACTTTAACATTGAAAGTTCGAAAAACTGAAAAATTAAACGTCGACAAATCGTAAAATTGAAAAAGTGAATAATTTTTTAAATTATAATTATTACACATTTAAAACGAAAACTAGAAAAATTGCAAATCCAAAATTGAACAAACGAAAAATTGAAAAATCTAAAATTAAAAAAAAAAAGTAAAAAATTTTAAAATTGAAAAATCGAAAAACTGAAAAATTTGAGGAATGAAAACTCGGAGAATAGCATATTGTATGAAACAATAAAAAAAGAAAAACTGAAAAATTGCAAATAGAAAAACTGAAGAAATTAAAACTTTTTCGATTTTAAATTTCTCAATTAATCCTTCGATTTTCAGTTTTTCGTTTCTTCAATTTTTCCAAGTTATTGATTTCCAATCTTTAGATTATTTCTTCATAATTTTCGCTTTTTCAATTTTACAACTTTGCAATTTTTCCATTTTTTTGATTCGAAAAGATGAAAAGTTGAAAATCGGAAAATAAAAAATTCTGAAAAAAATGCAAAAACAAAAAAATGAAAAAAACGAAAAATCGTAAAGGTGGAAAATCAAAAAATTGCAAATCGAAGAACTGGAGAAACAAAAAATTGAAACATTTAAAAACTAAAAATGGAGAAATTAAAAAACGAAAAAATTTATGAATCGAAAAATTGGAAAGAAAAAACTCGAATAAAAAAATTGGGAAACCCAAAAATTGTAAAATCGAAAAACTGTAACAATGAAAGATCGAAACACTCAAAATTAAATGCCGAGAAATTGAAAATTTCAAAATTGCAAAATCGAAAAATCGAATAAATGAAAATGTTTTAAATTCCAATAATTGAGAAAAGGAAAAACTCTAAAATCGTCAAACTGAAAGAGTGAAAAAAATTTTAAATTATAATTATTACAGATTTAAAACGAAAACTAGAAAAATTGCAAATCAAAAACTGAAGAAACGAAAAAGTAAAAATCTAAAAGTTGAAAAATCGAAAAATTGAAAAATTTAAAAATGAAAACTCGGAGAATAGCATATCGTAAAATTGAAGAAACAAAAAAGAAAAACTGAAAAATTGGAACTAGAAAAATTGAAGAAATGAAAAATTAAAAGTTGAAAACTCGGGAAATTTTAAATGGAAAAATTGCAAAATCTAAAATGGAAAACTGAAAAATCGCAAATCTAAAATTTGAATAAACAAAAAACTGAGAAAATAAATATTGAAAAAAAAATCGAAGCATTGAAAAATCGAATAATTGAAAAAATAAAGAAGAGAAAAACCGAAACGAAAAATTCCAAATCGAAAAAAGGAAAAACTAAAAACTAAAAACTCAAGAAATTCAAACCGAAAAAGTTCAAAATTTAAAGATTGAAAAATTCAAATGTTGGGAAATCGAAAAACTGAAAAATTTAATAGCATGTCGTAAAATTGAAGAAACAATAAAAAAAATCTACTGAAAAATTGCAAATATAGAAATTGAAGAAATGAAAAATGAAAGAATCGAAAAATTGAAAATTGTAAACTCGGAAATTTTAAATAAATCAAAAATTTACAAAATCTAAAATGAAAAATTGAAAATTCGCAAACAGAAAATTTGAAGAAACGAAAACCTGAAAAAATAAAAAAATTGAAAAAAAAAAATTTAAACATTAAACATTCGAAAAGCGAAAAAATAAAGAAAATAAATTAAAAAAAAAACCGAAACGAAAAAATTTAAAAACGAAAAAAAGAAAAAAACTAAAAAACTGAAACCAGGAAACTCAAATCGAAAAAGTGCAAAATATAAGTACACATTGAAAGATTCAATAGTTGGAAAATTGAAAAAACTCGAAAAAATTGTTAATCAAAAAACTGAACGATTTTTCACTATTTCCATTTGCAAATTTTTTCAGTTTTTCGTTTCTTCAAATTTTTGGATGCAATTTTTCTTGTTTTTCAATGTTCTGACTTTATAATTTTTCTTTTTTTCAATCTGAAATTTTTCGATTTTTTTTAGTTTTTTTTTTTGGACTTTTTTTTTTGGTTTTTTTTTTGACTTTTCAAATCAAAACAAAAAAAAATTTAAAATTAGAAATCGCAAAAATTAA
>CM039450.1:3864963-3885145 GCA_022388445.1 Zophobas atratus | reverse complement strand
AAAACCCGAAATATTGAAATGCTGAAAAATCGAAAACTTGAAAAATCGAAAATCAAAAAATTTTTTTTAAAAAATTAAAAGTTGAAAAACCAAGAGGAAATAGAAAATTCGAAAAACTGATAAATCGAAAATTCAAAAGTCAAAAATTGAAAATTTGAAAAATTGAAAAACAGAAGAATCGAGAACTCAAAAAAGACAAATATCGAAAAAATCCAAAAGATCGGAAAAACCGAATATTCGAAAATTTAAAAATCGGAAAAATCGAAAAAATCAAAAATTCAAAAAGAAGAATCGAAACTATAGAAAAAACGAAACATCGGAAGTCGCAAAATTGAAAATTCTAAAATCTAAAATAAAAATGAAAAAAAAAAAAAAAAAAAATGAAATTGAAAAATAACATTGAAAAACCGAAAAGTCGAGAAATGGAAAATTCGAAAATAGAAAATTGAAAAATAGGAAATTGTAAAATTTAACAAGTCGAAATAAAATATTCATTGAAAAATCGGAAAATAAAAGAAAAAACGAAAGTTTAAAAATTCGAAAATTTGAAAAAATCGAAGAATTGAAAAAACTGAAGAATCGATAAATCAAAAAGTGAAACAAATTGAAAATTCGACAATCGAGAGATCGGAAAACCGAAAATAATTCGAAAATCTAAAAATCGGAAAACCGAAAAATCAAAAACCCGAAAATGGAAGATTTCGAAAAATAAATGAAAAAATCGAGAAATCGAAAACTTGAAAAAATCGAGAAAACCGAAAATTTTTAAACATTGAAAAGTTGAAAAAGAAAGTGAAAAATAGAAAATTAAAAAAATCGGAAAATTGAAACATGGAAAAATGTCAAATTTAACAAAACGAAGTGTCGCATTGAAAAATCGAAAAAACTGATAATCGAAAATTCAAAAGGCAAAAATCGAAAATTTGAAAAATTGAAAAACAGAAGAATCGAAACTCAAAAAAAAAAGATATCGAAAAAATTCGAAAATCGGAAAACAGAATATTCGAAAATTTAAAATTCGGAAGACCAAAAAAAAAAATTCGAAAAGAAGAATAGAAATATATGAAAAAACGAAACATCAGAAGTCCAAAATTGAAAAATTCTTAAAATCTAAAAATGGAAAATTGAAAATTTAAAAACGGAAAAATCGAAAATTTGAAAAATCAAGAAATCGGAAAATTTGAAACACTGAAGAACCGAAAAGTCGAGAAATGGAAAATTCGAAAATAGAAAATTGAAACATCGGAAATAGTAAAATTTAACAAGTCGAAAATTCATTGAAAAATCGGAAAAATGAAAAATCCAAAGTTTAAAAATTCGAAAATTTGAAAACTTGAAAATTTGAAAAACTGAAAAATCGAAAATTTGAAAAATCCAAAAATATTGAAGTGCTGAAAAGTCGAGAAATCGAAAACTTGAAAAATCGAGAAAGCGAAAATTTTTAAACATTGAAAGTTGAAAAACCGAGAAATGAAAATTAAAAAAATCGAAAAATTGAAACATGGAAAAAATATCAAATTTAACAAAACGAAGTGCTCATTGAAAAATCGAAAAACTGATAAATCGAAAATTCAAAAGGCAAAAAATCGAAAATTTGAAAAAATAGAAAAATTGAAAAACAGAAGAATCGAGAACTCAAAAAAGAAAGAATATCGAAAAATCCGAGAAATCTGAAAACCGAATATTCGAAAATTTAAAATTCGGAAGACCGAAAAATCAAAAATTAGAAAAGAAGAATAGAAATATAGAAAAAACGAAACATCAGAAGTCGCAAAATTGAAAATTCTAAAATCTAAAATTGGAAAAATTGAAAATTCGAAAAACGGAAAAATTGAAAATTTGAAAAATCCAGGAATAGAAAAAATCCCATAATTGAAAAAGAACGAAAAGGTCTAAAACGACGAAAGGGACGAAAAAAAAACGAAAAGGACGAAAAAGAACGAAAAGGATGAAAATTGTGGAAAGGACGAAAAAAAAAGAAACGGACGAAATGGTCGAAAAAGGACGAAAAGGATGAAAAATTGCAAGAAGGACGAAAAAAAAAATAAAAAGGACGAAAAGATCGAAAACAACGAAAAATGACGAAAAGGACGAAAATTTTAAAATTTCACATTGAAAAAATGAGAAATTATGAAATTAGAAGAGTGAAAAACTAAAAATTGAAAAAATAAATATAATAAAAAAGCGAAACGATTTTTTTTTAATTGAAAATTCAAAAAATGGAAAAATCGAAATTTCGAAAATTGAAACTTTGAAAAACTGAGAAATCGAAAAATTGAAAAATCCAGAAATAGAAAAATTCCCAAAATTGAACTGTTGAAAAGTTGAGAAATCGAGAACTTGAAAAATCCAGAAATCGAAAAATTTGAAACATTGAAAAACCGAAAAGTCGAGAAATGGAAAATCCGAAAATAGAAAACTGAAACATCGGAAATTGTAAAATTTCGAATGTTAAATAAATACTCATTGAAAAATCGGAAAAATGAAAAATCGAAAGTTTAAAAATTCTAAAAATTTGAAAAATCGAAGAACTGAAAAACTAAAGAATCGATAAATCAAAAGGTGAACAAATTGAAAATTCGACAATCGAGAGATCGGAAAACCGAAAATGAAGATTTCGAAAAATTGAAAAATCGAAAATTGAAAATTTGAAAAACTGAAAAATCGAAAATTTGAAAAATCCAGAAATATTGAAGTGCTGAAAAATCGAAAACTTGAAAAATCGAGAAATCGAAAATTTTTAAACATTGAAAGTTGAAACACCGAGAGGAAATAGAAAATTCGAAAAACTGATAAATCGAAAATTCAAAAGTCAAAAATTGAAAATTTGAAAAATTGAAAAACAGAAGAATCGAGAACTCAAAAAAGACAAATATCGAAAAATCCAAAAGATCGGAAAACCGAATATTCGAAAATTTAAAATCGAAAATCGAAAAATCAAAAATTCAAAAGAAGAATCGAAACATAGAAAAAACGAAACATCGGAAGTCGCAAAATTGAAAATTCTAAAATCTAAAAATGGAAAAATTTGAAAACATTGAAAAACCGAAAAGTCGAGAAATGGAAAATTCGAAAATAGAAAATTGAAACATAGGGAATTGTAAAATTTAACAAGTCGAAATAAATGTTCATTGAAAAATCGGAAAAATGAAAAAACGAAAGTTTAAAAATTCGAAAATTTGAAAAATCGAAGAATTGAAAAACTGAAGAATCGATAAATCAAAAAGTGAACAAATTGAAAATTCGACAATCGAGAGATCGGAAAACCGAAAATTCGAAAATCTAAGAACCGGAAAACCGAAAAATCAAAAACCCGAAAATGGAGATTTCGAAAAATTGAAAAATCGAGAAATCGAAAACTTGAAAAATCGAGAAACCGAAAATTTTTAAACATTGAAAGTTGAAAAAGCGAGAAATAGAAAATTAAAAAAATCGAAAAATTGAAACATGGAAAAATGTCAAATTTAACAAAACGAAGTGCGCATTGAAAAATCGAAAAACTGATAAGTCGAAAATTCAAAAGGCAAAAATCGAAAATTTGAAAAATTGAAAAACAGAAGAATCGAAAACTCAAAAAAGAAAGAGTATCCAAAAAATTCGAAAAATCGGAAAACCGAATATTCGAAAATTTAAAATTCGGAAGACCGAAAAAACAAAAATTCGAAAAGAAGAATAGAAATATGTATTGAAAAAACGAAACATCAGAAGTCGCAAAATTGAAAAATTTTAAATCTAAAAATGAAAAAATTGAAAATTCGAAAAACGGAAAAATCGAAAATTTGAAAAATCCCGAAATAGAAAAAATCCCAAAATTGAACTGTTGAAAAGTTGAGAAATCGAAAACTTGAAAAATCCAGAAATCGAAAAATTTGAAACATTGAATAACCACCGAAAAGTCGAGAAATGGAAAATTCAAAAATAGAAAATTGAAACATCGGAAATTGTAAAATTTCGAATGTCGAAATAAATATTCATTGAAAAATCGGAAAACTAAAAAATCGAAGAATTGAAAAACTGAAAAATCGAAAATTTGAAAAATCCAGAAATATTGAAGTGCTGAAAAGTCGAGAAATCGAAAACTTGAAAAATCGAGAAATCGAAAATTTTTAAACATTGAAAGTTGAAAAACCGAGAAGAAATGGAAAATTCAAAAAATAGAAAAATTGAAACATGGAAAAATGTTAAATTTAACAAAACGAGGTGCTCATTGAAAAATCGACAAACTGATAAGTCGAAAATTGAAAAGTCAAAAATCGAAAATTTGAAAAATAGAAAAATTGAAAAACAGAAGAATCTAGAACTCAAAAAAGAAAGAAATATCGAAAAATCCAAGAGATCGGAAAACTGAAAAATCAAAAATTCGAAAAGAAGAATCGAAATATTGAAAAAACGAAACATCGGAGAAGTCGCAAAATTGAAAATTCTAAAATCTAAAAATGGAAAAATTGAAAATTCGAAAAACGGAAAAATCGGAAATTTGAAAAATCCAGAAATAGAAAAATTCCCAAAATTGAAAAATTGCAAAATCAAAAAACTGAAGAAACAAAAAAATTAAAAAACGATTTTACAGTTTTTCATTTTTTTGTTGCATATCGTAAATTGTAAAGCGAAAATTGAAGATATGAAAAATTGAAAAATCAAAAAATTGAAACATCCAAAAGTTGGAAAACCGAAGAATTGAAAAAACAAAAAATTGATAAAATTGAAATCGAAAAAACAAAAAATTATATAAGCGAAACATTGAAAATTCGAAAAATTGTAAAAATAAAAAACCGAAATGAAAAATTGAAAACAGAAAATTTGAAAAAATGAACAACTAAAGAATCAAAATTGGAAACCAAATAAACGAAAGTTTTTAAAATCGTAAAATTGAAAAAGTGATTTTTTTTTTAAGTTATTACAGTCACTATATATTAAAATGAACACTAGAAAAACTGCAAATCAAAAATTAAAAAAACAAAAAAATCTACAAGCCGTAAAATCGAAAAACCGAAAACCGAAAATTTTCAAATCAAAAAATAAAAATTACAAGAATTGTGAAAAAAAAACTGAAAAAATTAAAAAAAAATCGAAAACAAAAATTGAAGACATGAAAAATTGAAAAATCAAAAAATTGCAAAATTTAAAAATGAGAACTCAAAAGTAAAGTTGAAAAAACAAAAACAGAAATGAAAAGTTAAAGAAACGAAAAATTGAAAATGGAAAACTCCAGAAATTTTAAATCGAAAAATTGCAAAATCAAAAAACTAAAGAAACAAAAAAAAAATAAAACTTGAAGAAACGAAAAACTGAAAAAATTAGCATTAAAAAAAACAAAAAAATTAGAAAATCGGATACTCACTCAAAGACAAACTCCTCGTCCCAAACGGGGTCAGGCCCGGACTTAGCCCTCGTCCGGGCGATCCTCACTTGATTATTGAACTGTGTGGTAACGTACGGTTGTGGCACTAGTTTAAATGGCAGCCTGTGTGCGTCGAGCACGTGCAGCGTCAAACACCTCAACTCCCTCAACCTGGGGACTTTACACGTCGCCCTGCTCAGCTGAGGGACACACAGCGGCTTCAAGGCGTTCACCCAACCTTGGCACTCCTCGATAGATGGCGCCGCCAGGTGCGTGACCGTCGCCAAACACGGCAGAGCGCGTTCGACGATTTGCAAACAATGGGGGCGCTCCCACAGACTATCGTGGACCTGGTAGAGATAGGCGCACGACAAGTCGATCAGACCTTTAGGCTTCGTGCGCTTGGGATTTTCATAAAGGTATAGATGCGTGTCGGTACCGTCGACCACCAGAGCGAAGTACAAAAGCTTCCACTTTTTGGCGGCCTTGTCGGACTTCCGGTGGAGGAAGCCTTGGTGTTTGATGCCGCGCATTTTTTTCAGGCCGGCTTGGTCCCGGCATTCGCGCAAGGTCGCGTAGATTTTCTCGGCCTCGGACTTCACCTTGGGGTTGTCGGGCACCCAGTCGAGCTGCTTGCTGCCATCCACCACCAACTACAATAATAAAAAATTGGTCTAAAGAGTTTAGACAGTACTTCCCTCGCTGTCGGAAACTTGACGACTGCATGCCTATTGTGTTTTTTTTCTCATTACATTTTTGTAGTGGGAATTTAAAAAAAAATTGCGATGACGTCATCAACATTTTTGCAAGGACACGTATATCAGTTGGGATAGATGTAGTGTAATACTAAGAATAAAATTATTATATTCTCAAATTTTCGGGAAAATGAATTGGGTCGTTTGAATATTGATTTGTAATAATCAATAAAATAACGAAACAATTTACTCACGTATACCTACGTATCAGAGGCAACTGAAAATCGTGTATGTATAAACATTGTTAATTTAAGATGACAGGCGTAACAGCATACGTGAGAGCCAAACACAGAAACTGTAAACAAAACGACCGTCGGTTTTATTGCTTCGACTTCCGCTTATTATATAAAACATTGGGTTTTATTTTAATTCTTGACGGTGAAATTCACAATTGGTGGATTATAAACATGTCTATTTCACATTCGCGGAATCAAGTGAACGCATAAAACAAATGCAGGTCTGTAATGTTAAAGTCGATGTAAATAAGCGTGCTACCCTTATGTTTCAACCGAGTTTTTCCTTTAACAAATTTTGTGTCTACCAAATTGGGTTGGTTGGGGTGTAATACTAATAATAAGTGTTGCCTTTAATTTAATCAATAAAATAAATTGACTTCATTAATTTTTTTGAACCACCTCTTAAGAAAATCTAAAAAATATGAATGGAATGATAAATCACAAGTACAAACTCATCGTATTTTTTGCATTTTAGATAGGATTTATTCAGCAAAATTTAAGGGTGACGTCATCAATTTTTTTAGGAGGGATGAACAAATACATTTTGAACAAAAGTTTACCATGCTTATAATAACTTTAAAATATTCCCAAGATTTCAAAGCATTCGGTTTTGTAATTCCTGATTAAATCGATAAAATAAATTCACGCCTTCATTAATTTTTTTGAGTCACCCTGCATATGCAAATCCAAAAATATGAATGGAATGATAAATCACAAGTACAGACTCATCATATTTTGTACATTTTAGATACGATTTATTCGGAAAACTTTTGAGCTGACGTCATCAGTTTTTTGTAGAAGATAACCAAATATATTTTGACTAAAAATTTATTATGCTCTTTATAACCTTAAAACATCTGCAAGATTTCAAAGCATTCGGTTTTGTAGTTCCTGATTAAATCAATAAAATAAATTTACGCATTCATTAATTTTTTTGAGCCACTCTGTATATGCAAATCCAAAAAATATGAATGGAGTGATAAATGACAAGTACAGGCTCATCATATTTTGTACATTTTAGATATGATTTATTCGGCAAACTTTCGAGCTGACGTCATCAAGTTTTTGGAGGGGATAAGCAAATATATTTTGACTAAACATTTATTATGCTCTTTATGACCTTAAAACATCTGCAAGATTTCAGAGCATTCGGTTTTGTAGTTCCTGATTAAATCAATAAAATATATTTACGCATTCATTAATTTTTTTGAGTCACCCTGTATATGCAAATCCAAAAAATATTAATGGAGTGATAGTTCACAAGTACAGACTCATCATATTTTGTACATTTTAGATATGATTTATTCCACAAACTTTTGAGCTGACGTCATCAAGTTTTTGGAGGGGATAAGCAAATATTTTTTGACTAAAGATTTATGATGCTCTTTATAGCCTTAAAACATCTGCAACATTTCAAAGCATTCTGGTTAGCAGATTAAAAATTAAATTTCAAAATGTTGTTTTATAATTTTGATTTTTTTTCCAAAAATCTGGACGTTTCGGGTGAAAAGTCGATTCAGAGTTGTAAACTACATGTGTAGGACTATGTTATTTTATACAATTGAAAACCCATTTACTATGTACAATTTTGAAGTGACGTCATCGCTTTAGTGGTGGGGATGATTCGACAAATTTTGGTTAGCGTTTTACCATCTACATGATATTCTTAATATAAGTACAAAATTTCACAACAATCGGTCGAGTACTTTCGGAGATTATCTGTCTAATAAAAATCCGTGACAACAGACGGACAGATGGACAGACGGACGGACAGACGGACAGACGGACAGACAGACGGAAATGGGAGACCTATTTCTTCGTCTTCTAGGGGTCATGAAAGATCGAGAAAACGTAAAAGTAGAGAGTCTGCCGACGGACTCGATTACAATACTTCCTTTGCTTACGCTCGGGAAGTAAAAATCAATTTTTTATAAGTCCATCTGTTCGGTAAACGCTGTATAAAAATGAGTTTACTATTTTAGTACTTACGGGATGTTGTAGCGTGTACCCTTCCACGATTTGCTCCTTCCTGTACCTGTTGATGACGGCATCCAGACACTCAAAGATGCGTCCACCCATCAGGTAGCGCACCCCCTTTTTCTCGATGCGGAACCTCTGGATTTGGTTGTTGATGTGGAAAAATAGGGAGTAATCACCTGGAGAGTTGTCGCTGGGACGCACCAGGAAGCTTCCAGGTCCGGCTGCAGCAAAAACGCTTCTTTAAATCGAGACCCAGTGAAAGACTGTGTTGTGAATGTCTTCATTTATAAATTAGGAGTCAGCAGGTGCTGCATTTGCTCATAAACATCGATAATTAAAAGTTATTTGCATTTATAAAAATGGAATTTACGAAAATAATCCACAAAGTAGACGGGTTACGGTGAAGACAGGTGCGCGAAGCGCACCTTGCCATTGTCTATGATCTAAACAACCTAACTGTCAACTTTTAAAATTCATCGACAAAAATATTTCCGCACAACGAACCCAATTTCCTATCAGCCTGGAGCATTAGAAAAAGCGTAATTTCTTATCTCGTCGGATGTTCCAACTTTTTAAAAACGTATTTACCAGACTTCCTCGTAAATCCTCCGTCAGGCGCTTCCAACGTATAAATCAATTACTGTTCACTCTTCGACACTCCGCAGCGTTTAATTTTCCGCGGAAATTCGGCGCCCACAAACAAGCTTAACTTGTCGGTAGGTTTTAAAACATCATCTCTCTTCGGAATAATTAATTGATAAATAATACCTGACGTCGGGATCCATGAATTTTTTATTTTCGTGTGGGATGCGAAAAAACGTAAATACTTGTGGGTTTTGAGCCGATGATCCTTTAAATTGGAGGCGGATCGGGGGAAAAAAGTTCATTTTTACTTTCGGAGGGTGCGATTACGTTGTATTTGTGTCCCCACCATCAGGTTGATGACGTCATTTCAAAATTGATTTTATAAAATGATACGGTTGTAAAAATTTGAAAACATCTCACACATCCCTTAGTGTCTTTTTTTTTTTAATAATTTGCACGAATTTCAAGGCTCCATGCTTTTTTGATTTTCTAAAAATTTTAAATAAACTTGGGAACCCCTGGTAGTTTTTTATTTGAAAAAATATTAAATATCTTGGGGTCGCAGGGGTTTTTTCCCTAACAATTCAAGGTTTCAAGCGTAACCCTAATAATTTTTCATATTTTTTTAAAATACAAAAAACTAGTAGACTTTTCAGATTCCTTCAAATTTTAAAATAGTGAATGAAAATAGAAGAAACCCCCGGGATTCTAATTCTTAAAAAATTTATTCCAAAAATCCACAAAATTTTCCATATTTTTTCAAAAAACAACTAGGACTCCCCAATTCTTTCAAATTTTTACAAAATTGAAATGAATGAGGCCCCGAGATTTTAATTAATTATTATTACTATTAGAATTGGAATCTCGTGGGCCCCTTTCAGTTTTAATTTTGTAAAAATTTGAAAGAAATGGGGAGTTCCTGATGTTATTTTTATTTTGATTATTTTGAAGAAATATGAAAAATTCGTGCGTTTCAGAGTTTTTTTTAAGAATTTAACGAATCTTGAGCTTCTAAGGTCTTTTTTTTTAAGGACTAAAATTCCATACGTTTCATTTTGTAAAAATTTGAAAAAATCTAGGGGGCCCAACTGTTTTTTTCATTTTGAAAACATATTGAAATATTTTTGATTCCCCGATTTTTTTTTAAATTATAATCTCGGGGGCTGCTGTTTTAATTTTGTAAAAATTTGAATGAATCTTGGGAAATCCAGAAGTTTTTTTTTATTTTGAAAAAAATCTTGTGATTCCCAGTTTTTAAGAATTGAAAAGAATCTTGGGGTCCCAAACGTGTTCTTTTTTTTAATTAGAATCTCGGGAGTCCTTTTCTGTTTTAATTTTGTAATAATTTAAAAGAATAGTTCCAGCTGGTTTCTTGATTTTGAAAAAATATAGAAACATTTTGGGATTCCTAGAGTCTTTTTCTAAGAATTGAAAAGAATCTTGGGGTCCCCAGCGTGTTCTTTTTTTTTTAATTAAAAGCTTGGGAGTCCCTTTCCGTCTTAATTTTGTAAAAATTTTAAAGAATCTTGGGAGTCCCAGTTTTTTTTTTTGATTCTGAAAAAATATAGAAAAATTTTGTTTTAACTTTGTAAAAATTTGAAAGAATCTTGGGAGTCCCAGCTGTTTTGTTGATTTTGAAAAAATATTGAAAAATTTTGGATTCCTAGAGACATTTTTTAAGAATCTGAAAGAATCTTGGGATCCCAAGCGTGTTCTTTTTTTAAATTAGAATCCCGGGAGTCGCAGTTTTTTTTATTCTGAAAAAATATAAAAAAAATTTGGGATTCATGGAGATTTTTTTTAAGAATATAAAAGAATTTTGGGTTCCCAAGCGTGTTCTTTTTTTTAAATTAGAATCGCGGGGGTCCCTTTCTGTTTTAACTTTGTAAAAATTTGAAAGAATCTTGGGAGTCCCAGTTTTTTTTTTATTCTGAAAAAATACAGAAAAATTTTAGGATTCCTGGACTTTTTTTAAGAATTTAAAAGAATCTTAGGATCCCAAGCGTGTTTTTTTTTAATTTGAATCTCGGGAGTCCCTTTTTTTAAAGTTTGTACTAATTTGAAAGAATCTTGGAGTCCCATCTGTTTTGTTCATTTTGAAAAAATATAGAAAAATTTTGGAATCCTAGAATCTTTAATTTTGCAAAAATTTGAAAGAATCTTGGGAGTCCCAGTTTTTTTTTATTCTGAAAAAATATAGAAATATTTTGGGATTTCTGGAGACTTTTTTTAAGAATCTGAAAGAATCTTGGGATCCCAAGCGTGTTCATTTTTTTAAATTAGAATCCCGGGAGTCCCTTTCTGTTTTAGCTTTGTAAAAATTTGATAGAATCTTGGGAGTCCCAGCTGTTTTGTTGATTTTGAAAAAATATAGAAAAGTTTTGGGATTCCTGGAGTCTTTTTAATTCTGTCAAAATTCTAAAGAATCTTGTGAGTTCCAGTATTCTTTTTTGATTCTGAAAAAATATAGAAAAATTATGGGATTCCTGGAGACTTTTTTAAGAATTTAAAAGAATCTTGGACTCGCAAACCTGTTCTATTTTTCTAAATTAGAATCTCGGGAGTCCCTTTCTGTTTTAATTTTGCAAAAATTTTAAAGAATCTTGGGAGTCCCAGTTTTTTTTTTTTTTATTCTGAAAAAATATAGAAAAATTTTGGATTCCTGGAGACTTTTTTTAAGAATTCAAAAGAATCTTAGGTTCCCAAGCGTGTTCTTTTTTTTAATTTGAATCTCGGGAGTCCCTTTTTGTTTTAACTTTGTAAAAATTTGAAAGAGTCTTGTGACTCCCAGCCGTTCTATTGATTTTAAAAAAATATAAAAACATTTTGGGATTCCTGGAGTCCTTTTAATTTTGTCAAAATTTTAAAGAATCTTGGAAGTCCCAGTATTCTTTTTTAATTCTGAAAAAATATAGAAAAATTTTGGGGTTCCTGGAGATTTTTTTTTAAGAATTTAAAAGAATCTTGGACTCGCAAACCTGTTCTTTTTTTCTAAATTAGAATGTCGGGAGTCCCTTTCCGTTTTAATTTTGCAAAAATTTTAAAGAATCTTGGGAGTCCCAGTTTTTTTTTATTCTGAAAAAATATAGAAAAATTTTGCGATTCCTGGAGACTTTTTTTAAGAATTTAAAAGAATCTTAGGATCCCAAGAGTGTTTTTTTTTAATTTGAATCTCGGGAGTCCCTTTTTGTTTTAACTTTGAAAAAATTTGAAAGAGTCCTGGGAGTCCCAGGCGTTTTGTTGATTTTGAAAGATATAGAAAAATCTTGGGATTCCAGGAGTCTTTTCAATTTTGTCAAAATTTTAAAGAATCTTGGGAGTCCTAGATTCTTTTTTGAGTCTGAAAAAATATAGAAAAATGTTGGGATTCCTGGAGACTTTTTTAAAAAATTTAAAAGAATCTTGGGATCCCAAGCGTGTTCTTTTCTTTTTAAATTAGAATCTCGGGAGTCCCTTTCTGTTTTAACTTAATAAAAATTTGAAAGAGTCCTGGGAGTCCCAGCTGTTTTGTTGATTTTGAAGAAATATAGAAAAATTTTGGATTCCTAGTCTTTAATTTTGCAAAAATTTGAAAGAATCTTGGAGTCCCATTTTTCTTTTTTGATTCTGAAAAAATATAGAAAAATTTTGGGATTCCTGGGGACATTTTTTAAGAATTTAAAAGAATCTTGGACTCGCAAACCTGTTCTTTTTTTCTAAATTAGAATGTCGGGAGTCCCTTTCTGTTTTAATTTTGCAAAAATTTTAAAGAATCTTGGGAGTCCCAGTTTTTTTATTCTGAAAAAATATAGAAAAATTTTGGGACTCCTGGAGACTTTTTTAAGAATTTAAAAGAATCTTGGACTCGCAAACCTGTTCTTTTTTTCTAAATTAGAATGTCGGGAGTCCCTTTCTGTTTTAATTTTGCAAAAATATCAAAGAATCTTGGGAGTCCTAGTTTTTTTATTCTGAAAAAAATATAGAAAAATTTTGGGATTCCTGGAGATTTATTTTAAGAATTTAAAAGAATCTTAGGATCCCAAGCGTGTTCTTTTTTTAACTTGAATCTCAGGAGTCCCTTTTTGTTTTAACTTTGCAAAAATTTGAAAGAGTCCTGGGAGTCCCAGCCGTTTTGTTGATTTTGAAAAAATATAGAAAAATTTTGGATTCCTGGAGTTTCTTTAATTTTGCAAAAATTTGAAAGAATCTTGGAGTCCCAGTTTTTTTTTTTATTTTGAAAAAATATAGAAAAATTTTGGGATTCCTGGAGTCTTTTTAATTTTGTCAAAATTTTAAAGAATCTTGGGAGTCCCAGTATTCTTTTTTGAGTCTGAAAAAATATAGAAAAATTTTGGGATTCCTGGAGACTTTTTTTAAAAATTTAAAAGAATCTTGGACTCGCAAACCTGTTCTTTTTTTCTAAATTAGAATCTCGGGGGTCCCTTTCTGTTTTAATTTTGCAAAAATTTTAAGAATCTTGGGAGTCCCAGTTTTTTTATTCTGAAAAAATATAGAAAAATTTTGGGATTCTGGAGACTTTTTTAAGAATTTAAAAGAATCTTGGGACCCAAAGCGTGTTATTTTTTTCAAATTAGAATCACCGGAGTCCCTTTCTGTTTTAACTTTGTAAAAATTTGATAGAATCTTGGGAGTCCCAGCTGTTTTGTTGTTTTTGAAAAAATATAGAAAAATTTTGGATTCCTGGAGTTTCTTTAATTTTGCAAAAATTTGAAAGAATCTTGGGAATCCCAGTTTGTTTTTTGATTTTGAAAAAATATAGAAAAATTTTGGGATTCCTGGAGTCTTTTTAATTTTGTCAAAATTCTAAAGAATCTTGGGAGTCTCAGTTATTTTATGATTCTGAAAAATATAGAAAATTTTTGGAAATCCTGGAGACTTTTTTTAAGAATTTAAAAGAATCTTGGACTCGCAAACCTGTTCTTTTTTTCTAAATTAGAATCTCGGGGGTCCCTTTCTGTTTTAATTTTGCAAAAATTTTAAGAATCTTGGGAGTCCCAGTTTTTTTTATTCTGAAAAAATATAGAAAAATTTTGATATTCCTGGAGACTTTTTTTAAGAATTTAAAAGAATCTGAGGATCCCAAGCGTGTTCTTTTTTTTTAATTTGAATCTCGGGAGTTCCTTTTAGTTTTAACTTTGTAAAAATTTGAAAGAATCTTGGGAGTCCCAGCTGTATTGTTGATTTTGAAAAAATATAGAAAAATTTTGGAATCCTAGTCTTTAATTTTGCAAAAATTTGAAAGAATCTTGGAGTCCCAGTTTTCTTTTTTGATTCTGAAAAAATATAGAAAAATTTTAGGATTCCTGGAGACATTTTTTAAGAATCTGAAAGAATCTTGGGATCCCAAGCATGTTCTTTTTTTTAAATTAGAATCCCGGGAGTCCCTTTCTGTTTTAGCTTTGTAAAAATTTGAAAGAATCTTGGAAGTCCCAGTTTTTTTTTTTTTATTCTGAAAAGATATAGAAAAATTTTGGGATTCCTGGAGTCTTTTCAATTTTGTAAAAATTTTAAAGAATTTTGGGAGTCCCAGTTTTTTCTTTGATTTTGAAAAAATAGAAAAATTTTGCGATTCCTGGACTTTTTTTAAGAATCTAGAAGAATCTCGGGATCCCAAGCGTTTTTTTTTTTTTAAATTAGAATCGCGGGAATCCCTTTCTGTTTTGACTTTGTAAAAATTAGAAAGAATGTTGGGAGTCTCAGTTTTTTTTTTTGATTTGAAAAAATATAGAAAAATTTTGGGATTCCTGGAGAGTTTTTTAAGAATCTAAAAGAATCTCGGGATCCCAAGCGTTTTCTTTTTTTTTTTTTAATTAGAATCTCGGGAGTCTCTTTCTGTTTTAACTTTGTAAAAATTTGAAAGAGCCTTGGGAGTCCCAGTTTCTTTTTTGATTCTGAAAAAATATAGAAAAATTTTGGGATTCTGGAGACTTTGTTTAAGAATTTAAAAGAATCTTGGGATCCCAAACGTGTTCTTTTTTTTTTTAAAATTAGAATCTCGGGAGTCCCCTTCTGTTTTAACTTTGTAAAACTTTGAAAGAATCTTGGGAGTCCCTGTTTTTTTTTATGAAAAAATCTTTTGAAGAATTTAAAAGAATCTTATGGGTCTCAAAATTGGAAGGAATTTTTTACGCACCTGATTGTTTTACTATTAATATTATTATTATTATTATTATTTATTATTAAAAAATATGAAAAGCCGAAAAATGAAGAAATCGAAAAAGTAAAAATTACAAAATCACAAAAACTGTAAAATCAGAAAATTGAATCGAAAAATGGAAAAATCGAGAAAAATAAAAACTTAAAAAAATTCACAAATTAAAATATTGCAAAATTGAAAAACCGGGAAATTGAAACATCAAAAAATCGAAAAATTGAAAAATCTAAAATTTAAAAATCAAAAAATTGGAAACCCGCAAACTCGAAAAACCGAGAAATGCAGAAATCGAAAAAACAAAATTTACAAAATCACAAAAACTGTAAAATCGGAAAATTGAAAAATAGACAAATTGAATAATTTCAAAACAGAAATGACGAAAAACTGTGAAATGGGAAAACTCAAAAATGGAAACATCGAAACATTGGAAAATTGAAAAGCCGAAAAGTTGAAAAATCGAAAAACCCAGAAATCGAGAAATGAAAAATTCGAAAAATTGCAACCATAGAGAAAATATGAAAAAATGTTGCGATCCCTGAAGTGCTTTTTAAGAATTTAAAAATTTTGCAAAAATTTGAAAGAATCTGGGGAGTCCTTGAAAAAATATGGAAACATTTTGGATTCCTGGAGTCTTTTTTTTAAGAATTGGAATCTCAAGGGATTGAAAGTATCTCGTATCTCTATTTTTGTTCCATAAAAATTTGAAACGATTTTGTATCCCTAGTGTCCGCTTTTTTGGACAGAACTTTCCAATAAACCATTTTAGTTTCTCTTAAAAACCCACTATTTTGATCCGAAATTGTCTACCCATCCCACCGAAATTTCGATGACGTAACCTCAAAAAATTTGCAACGTGAATCCAACTTAAAATGTATCTAAATAGCTTCAGACAAATATTTGTTATGTGGGTACAGATTTTCGCAATAAGTCGGTTTGTAAGATGGAAATTTCACATAGCCATTAGCATTCAATTAATTTGTTTGGGTGCAATTGTGGCATTTTAGCCTAGTTCCCACCATTCAGATGGATATCTGAGGACAGTAATTTCATAATTCAACACTAAAACATGCTGTAGGCATGAGAAAACACGCCGGAATTACCTAAACTGGGATAACAAAGAACGGAATTGACTCTGTCAAGTGTGAAATTATGGTTGTTGGAAAAGAAATCACTTCGATTGTAAAATTCGGGGAAAATGGTGTTGTGTAAACAAGTTTACCATTTTTTTCCAGAGTGAATGAGCCGAAAAAGCGCGGGTTTTTGCACCTTAAAATTTGTGTTGTGCGGTATAATTAATTAATTACCACGTACAATAACGTCTTTTCGCCATCGACATCTCCCACATTACGTTTGTACATTTTCTACAGATAATAAACCAACGTACAAGAAACCGATTAACTAATAAAAAAATTACGTAATCCGTTAGTTTATTCAATTACAAGTAATAACGCTATTAATTGCCCCACGTCATTACTCCACGTTGCGTCGCATAATACACCTCCAACCGTCCATAATGAATTTTCTATTGAAATCAATTCCACCCATTACCACTTATCACCTCGGTGACCTTTCCACCAAAAAAATCCAAACACAAAAATCCAAATTGTGAAAGGACGCAGAAACCTAACTTCTAAGAACTCCAACAAAGCATCAATAATTGATACACTTACGATATGCTAATTAATGAAGCAGTTATGTTTAGTCACCAAAAATCCGCTCGACCGTTATAACTGTCTTAGGAAACTCACCTTTGACGAGCAAATCCACGGCTTCGTTTTTTGTACAGTTGGGATGGAACCACGGGAAAACGGTATTGGGGTCGATGCTATCGTCCAGGTCCTCCACCAGCTCCCGGAAGATCATCCCCTGCTCGCCCGTTCGATGGGCGGTGACCCAGAGCCAACCGTTGCCCATGTCGTTGTGGACGAAGAAGATGTCGCCTTTTTTGAATGTTAGCTCGTCGGTGTCGGGCATTTTGGTGTAGGGGAGGATGGCCACGACCCGCTGAAACAAAAAAATGTTTTTTCTAAAATTTTTCCAATTTTTTTTTTTTAATTCCTGAAGTCCTTTTTTTTATTATAATCTCTGGGGCTTCTATTTTAGTCTACTAAATATTTATTTAACAGAATCTGGGTAATCTGCAGTTTTTTGCATTTTGAAAAATATGAAAAAATCTTTTAGGTTCCAAACGTCTTTTTTTAAGAATTGGAATCTCGAGAAAATGAAAAATCGAATAAATGAAAAAGTTTTAAAATCCAATTATTGAAAAATGTAAAAATTATAAAATCGCAAAATTGAAAAAGTGATAAAAATTGATGAAACGAAAAATCGAAAAATTTCACGGTGAAAAAAAACGAAAATTATAAAAGACTATAAAAATCTGGGAGTCCCTCATGTTTTTTTTTTGAAAAAATCTTGTGATTCCTAGTCTTTTTGAAGAATTAAAAAAAAAATCTTCATTTTCTGGATTTTTATCACAATTTTTTTTCATTTCCTTCGTTTATTCAATTTTTTTAATTTTTTATATCTGATTTTTCAATTCCTCGGTTTTCCAATTTTTAAATTTTTCAATTTTGCAATTTTTGGGTTTTTCAGTTACTCGATTTTCCGATTTCTGTAATTATCAATATTTCCTTTTTTGTACTTTTTCGATTTTTAAGTTTCTCAGTTTTTAATTTTTCGATTTTTCAATTTTTCGTTCAAGTTCTTGATTTCCAATTTTTAGATTTTTTTAAATTTCCAAATTAAACTTTTTTCATTTTTTATTTTTCAACTTTACAATTTTTCATCATTTCAGTTTTGGAATTTTTTAATTTTCGCAATTTTTCAATTCTTCAACTTTCCGATTTTTCAACTTTTCGGTTTCTTAAATTTTGGTTGTTTCGATTTCTCGGTTTTCAACTTTTCAGCCTTTCGATTTTTAATTTCGTTTCTCGATTTTCCGTTTTTTCAGTTCTTCGATATTTCTATTTTTCAAATTTTCGAATTTTTAATTTTTCAGTTTATTGATTTTTGAATTTTTCGATATTTCACGATTTTTTTATTCGATCGAAAAATTAAAAATTATGAAATCGTAAAATTGAAAAAGAGATATAATTTAAAAAATTATAATTTACAAATTTAAGATGAAAACTAGAACAATTGCAAACCAAAAATTGAAGAAACGTAAAATTTAAAAATCTAGAAACTGAAAAATCTAAAATTGAAAAAACGAAAAATTGAAGAAACCAAAAATTGAAAATTTTCATATTGAAAAAAAAAAGAAAAATTATAAAAGAACATTGAAATCGGGGGAGTCCTGATGGTTTTTTATTTTGAAAAAATCTTGTGATTCCTAGAGTCTTTTTAAAAAATTGTTAAAAATCTTGAGATCCCGAGCGTCTTTTTTTTTAAGAATCAGAATCTCGAGAGCCCCTTCCGTTTTTGATTTTGAAAGAATATAGAAAAATTGGTAAATTTTGGGATTCCTGAGTCTTTTTGAAGGACTTAAAAAAGAATTTTGAGTTCCTCTTTCTATTATAATTTTGTAATAATTTGAAAAAGTCTGGAACAATTTTTGGATTCCTGGAGCCTTTTTTTAAGAATTAGAATCTCCGGGTCTCCTGTTTTAATTTAGAAAAAATTTGATAGAATCCTGGAAGTCTGCTATTTTTTTTATTTTGAAAAAATATAAAAAAAATCTAATTTTTTCATTTCCTTCATTTTTTCAATGTTTCTTTCGATTTTATATTTTTTCGTTTATTCAATTTTTTATACAATTTTCTATATCTGATTTTTCAATTCCTCGTTTTTCAATTTATAAATTTTTCATTGTGCAATTTTTGGATTTTTCAATTACTCGATTTCTCTCTTTTCTATATCTGATTTCTCAATTCCTCGGTTTTCCAATTTTTAAATTTTTCAATTTTGCAATTTTTGGATTTTTCAATTACTCGATTTTCCGATTTTTTAATTTTCAATATTTCGCTTTTTGTACTTTTTCGACTTTTAAATTTCTCAATTTTTAATTTTTCCAGTTTTTAATTTTTCAGTCTACTGATTTTTCAATTTTTCGATATTTCACGAATCAAAAATCGAAAAACTGAAAAACTAAAAATTGCAAGAAACGGAAGATTGAAACATTGAAAAACTAAAGATGGATAAACTTAAAAATCGAAAAAAATCATCAAAATTGTAAAGTGGAAAATTGTAACTTTGAAAAATCCAAAAATTGAAAAATTAAAATCGAAAAAATGAAACATCGAATAATTGAAAGTGAAAAAATTTTTAAAATTATAATTATTATTACATATTCAAAAATGAAAACTAGAAAAATTCCAAATCAAAAATTGAGAAAACGTAAAATTTAAAAATGTAGAAACTGAAAAATCTAAAATTGAAAAAACGAAAAATTGAAAAATTATGAAATCGAAAAATTGAAAAAGAGATATAATTTAAAAATTATAATTATTATTACAAATTTAAAATGAAAACTAGAAAAATTGCAAATCAAAAATGAAGAAACGTAAAATTAAAAAATCTAGAAACTGAAAAATCTAAAATTGAAAAAACGAAAACTTGAAGGAACCAAAAATTGAACATTTTCATATTGAAAAAAAAGAAAAATTATAAAAGAACATTGAAATCGGGGAGTCCCTGATGGTTTTTTATTTTGAAAAAATCTTGTGATTCCTAGAGTCTCCTTGAAAGATTGTTAAAATCTTGAGGTCCGAGCGTCTTTTTTTTAAGAATCAGAATCTCCTGAGCCCCTTTCGTTTTTAATTTTGAAAAAAATTGAAAAATTGGTAATTTTTTGGATTCCGGAGTCTTTTTTGAAGGACTTAAAAGAATTTTGAGTTCCTCTTTCTATTATAATTTTGTAATAATTTGAAAAAGTCTGGAACAATTTTGGGATTCCTGGAGTCTTTTTGAAGAATTAGAATCTCGGGTCCCCTATTTTAATTTAGTAAAAATTTGATAGAATCCTGGAAGTCTGCTTTTTTTTTTTCATTTTGAAAAAATATGAAAAAAATCTAGTTTTTCATTTCCTTCATTTTTTCAATGTTTCTTTCGATTTTATAATTTTTCGTTTATTCAATTTTTATATAATTATCTATATCTGATTTTTCAATAACTCGGTTTTCCAATTTTT